>CAOKZL010001161.1:600000-809398 GCA_948472985.1 Iguana delicatissima | reverse complement strand
GGATTCTGCCCTCCTACTGTCCCTTACAGTGTATTACAGCAACTTCAGCCAGAGCCATTCCCCTCCAATAGGTGCTCTATTTCTTTTCCATATTTGATCTCTTGTCCTGAAGAATTCATATCAATCCTTTTCTTCTGTACAGTGCTCCATGTGCGTGCAGGGTAGTGAAGGCATACTTTGAATCTGTGTATATGTTTACAGTAAGTCCTTCGGCCAGCTCTAAAGCCCATCAAAGCGATAGTTTCCGCTCTTTCTGTTGAGTACTTGACAGGTAGCGCTTTGGCTTCTATTATTTTATCTGCCGTGACCACTGCATAGCCGGCCTTTCGCTTCCCCTCTCGCACAAAGCTACTTCCATCTGTATAGTAAGTGACATTGAGGATGGGGCCATGGATCGGAAGTCTGGTCTACATGCTGCTCAGTATACTTCATCCATGGTTTGAAGGCAGTCGTGGTGACATTCCAGATTCTGCTGGAGCAGTGTTGCAGGGTTCAGGGTGGTGCACAACTCCAACTTCACTCTAAGGGTTTTCATACAACATTCCCTGATACTTGGACATTCGGCTATTCGTGAACCAATAGCTACCTTTGTACTCCATGAGGGCCAGTACAGAATGCGGAACCTTTACCATCAAATTCTGGCCTAAGGTTAACTTATCTGCTTCTTTTACCAACAAGGCTGTTGCTGCTATAGCCCACACCAGTCATCCTCTAGCGACGGATCTAATTGCTTAGAACAGATGCCACTGGGCGATGCCAGGATCCCACCATCTGTGGTCAGCATCCACCTGCATTCCATTCTTCTCATCAACAAATAAGGTGAACTTCTTTGTTACATCTGGCAGACCTAGCGCCGGAGCTTCCATCAGCGCCTTCTTTAAAATCTGTTCCCAGGCCTTTGTTCTTTTCCCCACACAAATTCAGACTTCTCCGTGCTTCTAGCTTCATATAATGGTTTGCTCACTGCGAAGTCAGGAATCCAGATTCTGCAAAACCCAGCTGCACCCAGAATTCTCGCACCATCTTCCGATTTGGGCTAGGCAGAGCACACACAGCCTCCTTCCTTTGCCTAGCGTCGCTCGTTTTCCCTTGAGTCACTTGGATCATATTCACCTCTGTCTGGCACAACGGGCCTTCTTCTTACAGCTGTGCTTCCCACAGAAGCTGGAGCAACTCCATTGTGGCCTCCTTACACTCCTCCTCACTGGTGGCGGCCAACAGTAGATCATCCACATGTTGCAGCAAAACTCTTCTCGCCTAGAATTTCAGATTCACAAATTTTCTCAAGTTTCTACCTTATGATGTCCCAAGTCGCGTTGACTTTAACCCCTGAGGCAAGCGGCACCACGTGAACTGGACTTCTGGCCAATGCTTGTTCCACCTGGAAGAAGGAAGATGTCCTGGCTTTGGGGTAGGATTCTGATACAGAACAAGGCATCCTTGAGATCCAGCAGCCAAGTGAGTAGCTGGCAGATGGAACTAGTCCCATCAGGACATATGGGTTTGTATACCACCTGGGCCTAGGGTTACTGTAGCTTTGTTTACCATCCTTAATCTTGTACTGCAATTGAATATTCCTTCGTCCCAAGTAGTTTCAGATGGGAGTAATGGAGTATTCCAGGGAGAGCGGCATTCCCGAATCAGATCTAAATTTCTTCAGCCGTTCTAAATGCTTCTGTAAATCTCTTTTCCAGGGCTTCTCTGGGTAGATCATATTGCCTTACACGAGTGGGCATAGCATTTGGCTTTAATTCTACCATGATGGGGGCCCACGACCGGGCTAACCCAGGTGGGTTCGTCTCTAGCTGACACGCCTGGGGGTCCAAATATAGCGGGTTGCTCTTGACAAACCATGATTGTGGTACCTTCGCCACTCCTCCTCCATTGGATAAGTCACTGAGATATTCTTTGGTCCTCTAAAATTTATTTCCATCGTCCCATCTTCTTCAATAGAAATTTGAGCTCTCAATTTAGCCAAAATAAATCTCGACCCAATAAGGGCACAGGACAACTTGGCAAATACAAAAACTTGTGAGTGACTTGATGTTCTGAGATCCACAATCCTTTTTTCTAAGAGGGTCTTTTTCCAATTTCCCCAGGTGCCAATCTGATGGCTTTCTCAGTTTTTGGGGCTATTGCAGGTTTTACATGCTTAAACGGGTGGCTCCCGATCTACCATCATGGGGATGGCCTCGTGTCCCCATTTGTGCTGTGACCATAGGTCCCCCGGGGCCGAGAGCAAGGGGGCCCGGAAGCGTTGTAACCGCAAGTTCCATTTCACTATCCAAATGCAAGTCCTCGAACCTTCGTCCATCCCCTGCTCACTCTCCATCCATCACTCTTCCTCTTCCTCTTCCCGATTCGCTCCCCTCCTTTCCTTTTCTTCATCTATTCCCTTCCTCTGTTCGCCATCCTCTGTCTGGGACATTCATTCTTCCAATGCCCAACCTGTCGGCAGAGGGCACACTCATTGCGTCTCAATGGAGGTCCACTTCCTCTTCACCGTCTCCCTCCTCCCTTTGTTGCCAAAGCTCAGCCAGTATTCGCTTTTTCTTATATTCGCCCCTGCCCTTTCCCGTCTCTCCTCTTGGTTTATTCACATATACTCTCTTGGTAATTTCCAAGTATTGGCTCAAATCATACCTGCAAATCCCTCTTGTTTCTGGAGTTTCTTCCTTATATCTGGATAACTTTGGTATGTCAGGCCAAATTCACCATCTGTTGAGTGGGTCTTCTGGGTTCACAGAGTATACTGCCTATAAGCATCAGGTCTCTCCAACAGTGTTCCTGGGGGTTCAGTGGGTCCCTGAATAATCGCCATACTTTGGACATATTAACAGGCCTCTTCATTCCTTCTCTCATAGCTTCCACTAGTAGAGCTTGATAATCAGTGAGCATAGCCAACTGTGCTGGAGGTTCGGGTCCCTGATCTGGGTCCGCCAAGGGAACCCCACCTCTCATCCACTGACCAGGGTTCGCCTCTCCAGGAGGTGCCCTGTCAGCTTATCCGCTTCCTTGCATGCTGAATTATTCTCCTCCGCTCTTCAGTAGTGACAAAGTCAGGAGCAACTGCTGACAAATCAGTCAATTGTTAATCCCACCCAGAGGGTGGTTATCGTCAGTTCTCAAGTTACCAATATACTCCCTTCACCACGTCTGACCTCCTTAATTGGAAGACCCATTATGTGACTTACAACAGGAGCCACAAGAAGTAATTGAACTTTGTTCCAGTATTATGGCCTCAACATGTCCCCATTGGCAAGATTGTCAGCAGTTGCTCCTGACTTTGTTATGACTGAGAAGCGGAGGAGCAGAATTAGCATGCAGAACGGATAGCTAGAGACAGGGCACCTCCTGGAGAGGCTTAAATGTGTAGTAGTGGATGAGAAGGGCAGGTACCCCTTGGCGGACCCAGGATGGGACCCGAACCTCCCATACAGTTGGATGCTCACTGATTATCAAGCTTATGATGTGGAAGCTTATCAGCCTACCAAGAGGCCTGTTAATATGTCCAAAGTATCAGAGATAATTCCAGGCACCCACTGACCTCACAGGACATATTTGGAAGATTGCTTGATGCTTATAATAAGTATAGACTCCTGTGAACCCAGAAGACCCAGGCAACCAACAGATGGTGAATTTGGCCTTCGTGACCCAAAGTTATCCAGATATAAGGAATAATTTTAGAAACAGTAGGGATTTGCAGTATGTAATCCAGCCAATTGTTGGAAATTGCCCAGAGAGTATATGTGGATAGAGACCAAGAGGAGAAACGGGAGAAGGACAGGCGGATGCATAAGAAAGCGGAATTATTGGCTGCAGCTTTGGCAACAAAGGAAGGGGGCGGAAAATTTGGAGAGGAGTGGACTCCCATTGAGACGCAATCAGTGTGCCCTCTGCCGACAGGTTGGGCATTAAGAATGAATGTCCCAGACAGAGAGGGATGGCGAACAGAGGAAGAGGAATGGATCGAGGAAGAGGAAGGGGAGCAAATCGAGGAAGAGGAAGAGGAAGAGTAGTGGATGGAAGATATGAGCAGGGCATGGATCAAGGGTTCGAGGACTTCATTGGACTAGCTGAAATGGGACTTTACGATTAGGACAGACCGGGCCCCCTTGCTCTCGGCCCCGGGGAGCCTATGGTCACAGCACAAATAGGGGACCGAGCCATCCCCATGATGGTAATAAACGCAAGGCGGCGCGAGTATTAAATTCTGCAATAGCCCCAAAAACGAACAAAACACAAGAATTGTGGGGGGCCACGGAACTGGAAAAACACCCTCTCTTAGAAAAAGGATTGTGGATCTAGGAAGACATCAAGTCATGGACCGAGTCTTGTATTTGCCAAGTTGTCCTGTGCCCTTATTGGGTCGAGATTTGTTGGCTAAATTGAGAGCTCAAATTTCTATTGAAGAAGATGGGACGATGGAAATAAATTTTAGAGGACCAAAGAATATCTCTAGTGACTTATCCAATGGGAGGAGGAGTGGCGAAGGTACCTATTATGGTTTGTCAAGAGCAACCCGCTTATATTTGGACCCCCAGGCGTGTGGTCTAACACAACTCACCTGGGTTAGCCCGTTTGTGGCCCCCATAGTGGTAGAATTAAAGCCAAATGCTATGCCCACTCGTGTAAGGCAATATGATCTACCCAGAGAAGCCCTGCAAGGGATCCACAGAAGCATTTAGACGGGTGAGAAGTACAAGTATAATCTTTCTGCAATGCGCTCTCCCTGGAATACTCCATCACTCCCAGTATTGAAACCTGGGGACGAAGGAATATCGTCCAGTACAAGATTTAGCAATGAACAAAGCTACAGTAACCCTACACCCAGTGGTACCAAACCCATGTCCTGATGGGACTATTTACTGCAGCTACTCACTTCACTGTTTTGTATTTGCTGCTGCTGTCTAAGGATGCCTTCTTCTGTATCCAAGTGGCCCCCCCAAAGCCAGGACATATTTGCCTTCCAGGTGGAAGACAGCATTACAGGCCAGAAGATCCAGTTCACGTGGTGCCGCTTGCCTCAGGGGTGGAAGAACTCGCCAACGATTTTTGGGACATCATTGAGTCAAGACTTGAGAAAATTCCAATCTGAACCCGAGAGACGAGTTTTGCTGCAATATGTGGATGATCTACTGTTGGCCGCCACCAGTGAGGAGGAGTGTAAGGAGGCCACAATGGAGTTGCTCCAGCTTCTGTGGGAAGCAGGCTACAAAGTATCTAAGAAGAAGGCCCAGTTGTGCCAGACAGAGTGTGATATCTGGGATTCCAAGTGACTCAAGGGAAACGAGCGCTAGGCCGAGAAAGGAAGGAGGCTGTGTGTGCTCTGCCTGAGCCCCGGAACCGCAGATGGTGCGAGAATTCTTGGGTGCAGCTGGGTTTTGCAGAATCTGGATTCCTAACTTCGCAGTAATGAGCAAACCATTATATGAAGCTACCAAAGGTCCGGGAGAAGCTTGAATTTGTGTGGGAAACAACAAAAGAACGCCTGTACAGAAAGAAGGCGCTGATGGAAGCTCCGGCGCTAGGTCTGCCAGATGTAACAAAGAAGTTCACCTTATTTGTTGTATGAGTAAGAATGGATAGCTCGTAAAATACAACTCACACAGATGTTGGGATCCTGGCATCGCCCAGTGGCATATCTCTCTAAGCAATTAGATCCAGTCGCTAGAGGATGGCCTGGGTGTCTCAGGGCTATAGCAACAGCCTTGTTGGTAAAAGAAGCAGAGAAGTTAACCTTAGGCCAGAATTTGTATGGTAAAGGTTCCACATTCTGTACTGGCCCTCATGGAGTACAAAGGTAGCTATTGGTTCACGAATAGCCGAATGTCCAAGTATGAGGGAATGTTGTATGAAAACCCTAGAGTGAAGTTGGAGTTGTGCACCACCCTGAACCCTGCAACACTGCTCCCAGCAGAATCTGGAAATATACACCACGACTGCCTTCAAACCATGGATGAAGTATACTCAAGTAGACCAGACTTGCGGGATACCCCATGGCCCCATCCTGATGTCACTTACTATACAGATGGAAGTAGCTTTGTGCGAGAGGGAAAGCGAAGGCGAGCAGTGAAATGGTTATGGCAATAACAAAAATAATAGAAGCCAAAGCGCTACCTGTTGGTACCTCGGCCCAGAAGGCGGGAGTTATCGCTTTGATCAGGGCTTTAGAGCTGGCCGAAGGACTTACTGTAAACATATACACAGATTCAAAGTATGCCTTCACTACCCTGCACGCACATGGAGCACTGTACAAGAAAAAGGATTGATGAATCAGGACAAGAGATCAAATATGGAGATAGAGACCCTATCTAAGCGGTGTGGGCCCCTAATAAAGTTGCTGACTCTACACTGTAAAGGACATCAGAGAAGGGCAATATCAGAGTGGTCCGGGGAAACCGGAAAGCAGATGCTGCTGCAAAGGAGGCTGCTGAGAGTGAACTTAGTGAGTGGAAGGAGAACCTGCCCAGAGAATTGGTAGTACCACTTTTCCAAATTCCTTGAATAACCAGACCCCGAACAGACACCCAGCAGGAGAATGAGAGGGCTGAAAAGGACCTGAAAGCTATAGTGACAAAGATGGTTGGTGGGCTACTCAGACCAAGACGGTACATACCCCAATCTATGGGATGACCAAACGCTGAGAAGGCACATGAAGCCACACATCTGGGAAAGACAGCGTTGGCCCAGTTGTTAGCAAAGGATGTGTTTATAGATGGAATGAGACAGTACACCATGCTGGCGTCATCACGGTGTCACAGGCTCTGCCTCGTACAACCCGCGCGAGGACTGAGATCGCAGAGGGTACCCAACATCAAGGATCTACTCCCTTCGATCTGATGGTGGATTTCACCGAGATGCCACGGATGGACAATACCGTATATGTTGGTAATGGGTGACATCAACACCGGGTGGGTTGAAGCACTATCCTACTAGAACCGAGAAGGCGAAGGAAAGTAGAACGACTCTACTGCGATATTTACCTAGATACGGGTTACCCCTTCACATCGGATCTTATAATGGCCCGGCCTTCGTGCACGGAGTAGTTAAGAGTTTGGCAGAAGTCTTAGGAATTACTTGGAAATTACATTGTGGCGGATAGGCCCCAAAGTTCTGGAAGGTGGAAAGGATGAACAGAACATTGAAGACTCAGCTTGCAAAATTGTGTCAAGAAACTAAGCTCAAGCTTCAATGGAGATTCCAATAGCTCTTTTGAGAATAAGATGCACCCCTCATCGGACGACTGGGCTGACTCCATTTGAGCTGCTGGGTCCCAGCACCCGGCCATCCTGAAGGGATTGAGAGGGGACATTCAGAGTGGGACCTAACCCTCCAAGAAGAAGTGCAGGCATTAGGGAAAGCTCTAGAGAAAGGTAAACGCCCATGCTTTAGAGTTAGATCAGTTCCTTTCCTCACAAAGGCCCATTCCTTCCAGCCCTGGCAATGAGGTGTGGGTTAAAGATTGGAAAGGGGAGCCTCTATCACCAGGCTGCAGGGGGGCCGTATCACGTGCTGTTAGTCACCCCCACTGCAGTAAAAGTAGCAGGGCTGAAACCTTGGATACACTACACCAGGATAAAAAAGGGCGTTTACTGATTGGGCTGTAATTTCATCACAAGAAAACCCTTTAAACTGAAATTGTCCAGAAGAAAGGGGGACAGAAGATTCGGACTAGACTCTGCCGTGCTCATACCAGGGAATTGACCACTCTACGCACAGTCAGAACCGCAACAGGTGAATGAAGACTCTAGGCTAGACCCACGTCACCCGCTCACGCTGGTAGCTCTACGTACGGTCAGCAGCTAGACCTAGAGGAGGAAGATTGGGATGCAGCTGCGCGCCACTCCTAGGCTTATTATGTACGCACGGCCACACCCCACAGGTGGATATGGGAGAGAAACAATGAATATTAGTATTAGTGATCTAATAATAATAGTAGTGTGTATATTTCTTGGTATTTTAGTATTTTTGTATATGTACAGAAGGAATTTGTGTGGAGTAAGTAGATTTGGGTCCCTGAGTGGCTCCGAAAATGAAGTGGGTAATGTTGATCGGGATGTGGAGCGTGATGGGTGGAAGTAGTCGAGGCTAACTGGTTCAAACGACATGCTGCACACATGTTCCAACAACACGGACCCAATGTCACCCTGATCTATGAACATCCACAGACTGTAGCAGATTTCGGTTTATGCCCTCCCTTATTAGTGAACCGGGAGTGGTTGTAGGAGCCCTACAGTCAGCATTGAGAGGGAATCCCAATATGTTTGCCAAAGTTCATAGTAATATAAACAAGACTCGATTTAGGCGGTTGAAGTTTTATACTTATTCCCCCGGAATGTGTTTTTGCTGTCACCATAGTGGATCTTGGAATTCTAAGTGGAAAGGATATATAAAATATTCCTCATTTTATGGTAAACTGGGAAATTATTCAGCATGTAGTGATAGATTCTACTTGTATGGCACATATAATAACTCCTATCAACCCAAGGGGGACTTAAATGAAACTAATTTTGGGGATTTATACCCAGAATATCCCATGTTCACTCCTAATTATACAGGGTCAGGTAGTATATGCTCTGGATTGATGGCTAGAGACCCGCATTTATGGTTCTACTTTAATGGGTGGGCCACCAACTACCACCCAGGGACTTACCAGTGTATAGGAATAGGATATATGACTATACCTGTCCAAGTTTTCCTACCAAGACAGATCAAACGAGTTGGTAGGAAGAAACGGCATTTAGTGGGACCACTGGGAAGTCAATGTGAGGATCTGGTCATCGTGAGGCCACAGTTGTCTGAGAGTGAGGGTAGTAGAGTAGGAGGAGGACTGATCACAGGGGTCCTCACTTTGGGATCCTACCCAGGAATTATGGCTCAAGAAAATCGTAGGAGCATAATAGGATTGACTTGCAGATTGGAGAAAACTATAAATGCGACTGGGAAATTGGTACAAGCCCTCCAACAAGAAATTGAAGAGCTAAATCAGCTATTGTTACAACATCGAATGGCCTTGGATTACTTGTTAGCCAGAAAAGGGGGGTTTTGTACCATAGTCAAAGGAGGATGCAAGGTTGCGTTTCATGATTTGAACAAGACTATAGAGGATGAGATACAGCAGTTGCAAGGGTTGATAAAAAATAATGACAGTGGCGTTAGTAACCCCTGGGATTGGTTAACTTCTTGGCTTCCAGATCTTAGCTGGTTAAAAACCTTGTTTCTAGGTATTGTACTTTTAATTGTAGTAGGGTTTTTAGTAATGATATGTATTTCTTGTGCTATGAAATGTGTACATGCCTCTCTCTCCCAAGCTATGGAGGGGAAGGCAGCTCATTTTGCTGTTATGGCCCAAAAGCAAGCTTAAGTATGTCAAATTGCGTAGAATTTGGCATAAAGGGGGGAATGAAAGGGTTAAGTTGAAGAAGCTAATGCTAAGGTAGAAAAATATAGAAAAATAAGGTGAGCAGATGCGCCCTTTATCTTATCAAGAGGCTTAGGTATGTGCTTAGCAGTGCCGGGAACCTAGGGAGTTTTGATGTTGGAGAAATACTCCCTTGGTACCAAAATACATCATTTTTGAAAGATGTAACCCAGGTTTGCCTGACCTGTAAACACTTCATATATGGTCATATGTAATCATTTCCTGTAACCTGTTTACAAGAGGGTATAAAAAGAGAGCTAATACCTGGATCGGGGCTCTCAGGCTTTGGAAATCATTCCACTGAGATCCCTGCAGAAAAATAAACTTTTATTTTTGCTTTCTAATCTGGTGGTCTCAATTCTTGGCGAGCTACTTCAGTAGCTAGTGGATTTTATTACAATATTTCAAAAATGGGAGATTGGCCGTTGCACACCCTTCAGTGTGTCACAGATGAAGATTGAGACACATGTGGCCAAACAACATCAGAATGTTGTTAAAAGGGCAAACTTTAGTAGGGAGGAAGAACTGACTAGTCAGGACAGGCTTGTCACTGTGCAGTTGTCCCCCTTCTCAACCCACTTTGGACTGCACTGAAAGGAAGGAAAGGTGTCAACCAGACTGACTGACTTTGAAAGCAGTGTGTGTGCAAGCAGTCCCAAGTGAACCTCTGTAATTCTCTCATTTTCCCTTCTGGAAGAAGACTGGGTTCTGCTTTTCAACCACTTCCACTTTCTGACAGTGCTTTGGTCCTTAACCTGTCAAATAATCAGGGGATTCCTGTATATGTGCAGTTGTGCGTTGTGCACAAGTGTGCCTTGTGCTGTCCCTGGATGCGCGTACAGATGCACATTTGGTTGTGCATTTGGTTGCCCATTCGGTGCCTTTGCAAAATGTTGCCCTTCAACACATGGGTTGCATAGCACATTTAACATACAATGCCACCTATGGGTGATGGACACTATGCAAACTTGACGTAGGATTTCTGCTGCTTTCCTACAATTCTCTACCATTGAGCTAGAGTCTTGCTCTCCAGGACAGCAGAGAACAAATGTTTATTCTCTTTGCTGTGACAGTCCTTCACGGAGTTGAATACTGTCAGGAATCTCTCCCTGCCAGGCCGCAGCCAGCAAGCGAGGAGAGAGTTCAGGAACACTTGGGGAGTCCGAATATACCAAACACCAGAAAAACACACGCCGAGCCAGGTCAAGGTCCAATCCAAAGGTTCAGGTGGCAGAGATCTGTCTGGAGAGTTTCAGGGAGCAGGAGACACAAAGGTTGTGAGGGCTTGCTAATAATTTGCTGCAAACAAGGAGCAGCCACACCAGCAGACTTAAATAGCCCCTGTGAGCAGCTGCTGCTCTTTATTGCTTCTTCAGGCTAGTCCAAGCAGCCTCCCTCTCAGCAGCCCATTTCAGCCTTCTGCGTGATTCAGGACTGATGAGCACAGCTGGCTGCAACTCCTCTGCACCACTGCTGGTTCCCTCTCCGTCATGAGCTGGCTGGGGCAACTCAGTCTCTGTTTGAACTTCCAGTGCAGGGGATGTTTGCAAGTTGACTTGTTCACTCACTGGCTCAGTCCCCTGCACAATCAATTGCTCCTCAATCGCAATATCATTATCTATTGCAAATACTAGGTAACAAATTGTACTTAGCCAGATCTGTCAACTTTTCCTCATGGCAGTTGCGTAGAGATGGAGAGGCAGGGGGGGACTGTTTGCCCCGGGCGGCAATGTTTTTGGGGTATCTCAGCCTGTAGCCACGCCCCCATGCACTCTGGCCACACCCCCATGCCCCACAGCCATGCCCCATTCACAATGGTCATGCCCCTCGTGCCGTAGCCTCACTCCCCTCCACACACTCCAAGCTCCATCACTGCCTCATGGGGTTTATTTCTGAGACAGCCATAGCCTCCAACTATCCTGATTTGGCAGGGACAGTCATAATTAATCTTCCATTGTCCCACTTTTTCACCGGCTTTTAAAATGTCAGAATTTCCTCTCTCCTCTTCCCATTTCTGCCCTTTGTCCTCAGCTGCTTTCTTCAGTTGCCACAAACTGAGTTCAAAGTAGTTTGTAACTTAACTCAGTTGAGCAGGAGAGAAAGGACAGAGGGGGTAGAATCTTGCCCTTCTCTACTATAGAGTCAGGCAAAAGCAATTGCTGCAGCCTCTCCTAGTTTGTTCTTTATCATTAATACAGGTGACCTTTCACAATCACTAGGGTTAGGGGCACAGGACCCTTGCAAAAGTGGAAAAATTGCAAATATCAAAATGTGTGTGTGTGTCTATGGGAAGAGGGCCGAGACATGGCGGGGAGAACAGACGCCCAGGGTCCAAACCAGGTCAAGGAAAGGAGAAGGAAAGGGGGAAGCAGGTTGGCATGGTGGCCCTATACAACCTTTCTCACACCCATCTCCTTCTTTGGGTGTGGGATGGCATCAGGAGAGGGTTTGTGCTGCTGAGAAATCAGGTTATGAGCCATCCCAGGCAGCAGGTGGTGGTGATGGAAGAGAAGGACCAGAGGTGAGTTTTTAAAGGGCTGCCTGGCCAGATCAGAGCCACCAGGAAGGAAGGTTCCCCCAGAAAAGAAACACCCGAGCTGTGGGAGGCACAGAGGTTGTTGAAACTCACAAATGATCAAATCAGTAAAAGTTAAACCCACAAATGTGGTGGCCTGACTGTAACTTTTCCCCCTCATCTTAACCACACTTTGATAACTTCTGACCACACGTCTCTTGGTTTTCATCAGTGAAATAAATATCTCATATGGGCTGCTGGCCATCTTCCTTGCCTGTCTCAATCTATGTTGTAAATAAATCTGTTTCTGCTTATTAAAAATAATGTATAAGCTGCATACTCTACAACTTTCCTTCTTTTTTTTAAAAAAAAAAAGTCTGCCAAAAGCACTGAAGAAGTAATACCCCTCAGCAAGCAGTAGCATGCATAAAATTGTAGGATCTCATTTTGTTTTTCACTAAATCCGTGAGTGCCACCAGCTATACCGTGGTGCAAAATATTAGCTCAGGCTGTTTGACATTTCTTAAGAATTAAGGAACAAGGGGGCTCTGAACACAGGATGAGGTCCAGGCACTTATGACTGTAGTATTAGTAGCAAGCTCAGAAATGGTTGCACACAGAAATTCACTTCTGGTTTCTACCCCTGCATTCTTTTCCCACAACCTCATTGTGGGAAGCAATGTTAATGAAGTCCAAGGAACAGTAAACCATGCAGAGAGCGGCCAGCGGATCTTTCTGCAAACTCCTGTCCTATGTCGTAGCTTCCCCATTAGCAGAAACAGCCATTACATTGTACAGGGCTGTAATTCATAACCTGGGGTCTGCAAACCCCCGTGGGGCTGTGATGTCCTCATAGGAGGTCCACAAGTGCTTGAAGAAATGTTATAAGCTTTTACAGTTAAAAAAGAAAAAAGAAAAGAAGGAAAGAAGACATATACAGATGGACAGATGGATTGGCAGTCATTCAATGATTTCAAAGAGCAGGAGTCTTTTACTGGTGATAGGTATCATTTGTACAAAGTTTTATTACACCTCAAACCATTCAAAAGTTGCAAAAATAATTGTTTGATGACAAAAAAAAAAGATTGTATTTGGCACCTGCTACTGTTGCAGGTGGTGAGGACATGCTAGTGAATGGTGTTGAATGACTATAAGACAATGCATGTGACAAGTTTTGCTACTGTGCATACAGTCAGAAGCTGCAAGAAACTCTAGTGTTGTCCACGTTGGGCCACCATATTCTGGGCACACCATGTTCTCTTGGTGGTCTGTGGCAACAAAAGATATTTAAAGTGATCTGTGGTCAAGAAAAGGTCAGGAACCTCTGGCATAAGGCAATGGCAGAAAGAAGAAAGGCTGGGTATCTAAAGATGGATCTCTGGGAGACTTCCCGTGTGTTTCTAAGTTGCTGACTCCCAACTGTTTGACAATGGCAGAAAGGCAAACAGCTAATATTCCACCTACCAACACACCCTGGTCTAAACTAGACTTGTTGAAGTGAAGCTTTGAGTGCCCAGTGGCTCCTATATCTGTGGGCCAGCAAATCCACTGTGGGTTTTAGTCCAGACTTTAAAAAGCTATTTGAGAAGTTGAACATTATCTGCAAAATAGTTTCAGGCTCTTGGATAGCTCCTTTAAAGTTCAGACTAAGGCCACTTCCACGCTAGATTGTTATAGTGCTATTATTCCACTTTCAATATCCGATGAAATCCTGGGGTTTGCATTTGGAATTCTTAGCCAGAGAGCTCTTTGGCCTCAGTAAACTGCAAACCACAGATTTCCACAGGATGCTGAAAGTGGAATAATAGCACTATAACAGTCTAGTGCGGAAATGGCCTAAAACCCAGAGTGACTTTACCCCTCC
Organism: Iguana delicatissima; assembly: GCA_948472985.1. Lineage (NCBI taxonomy): Eukaryota > Metazoa > Chordata > Lepidosauria > Squamata > Iguanidae > Iguana > Iguana delicatissima. The sequence goes on along the minus strand of CAOKZL010001161.1, from coordinate 795,595 downwards.
TGCCAGCATGGAAGCTACCAGCTGGGAGGCACTGGGAAGACAGATCCAGAGGTGTGGCCAAGTGGGGGGAATACAATTAAGACATTGTCCCCTCAATAGGAATTGTGCCCTCTCATGAATATTTAATTCAGCCCCCAATTGCATTGCAGAAAATTAGAGACTGAAAAGCATTCATATCTAAAATTCTCATGATTGCTGTGTTCACATCCCTTTGGTAATTTTGACTGTCCCTTTCTTCAGATGGCTAAACTGTACCTCTAAATGCTCAATTGTCATTTTAAGTTACTTCATGCTAAACATTTGGAGTCTGAAGAAAAATCTCATGGGAAGGAGAAATATTATTTGGGGGGCAATGCCCCCAGATAAGAGTTTGTAGCTATGCTATAGATCTGATTCTACAACTGTAGCTACACTACAGATTTTATTCTGTTTCTCAGTGTTTCCCAACCTGCTGTTTTCTCAGTGTCTTGGATTACAATCCCCACTACCTCTGCAGGCAGATTGCTAGCTGGGAATGATAGGAGTTGTAATGCAATACATGCAGAGGGCAGGAGGTCATGGTATTCCAAACAGACTAGTTTTGTAGGAGGATGAAATGTTAAGAGGTCTCCCTTCACAAAGTGCTGACAGTGCTGATGTAAATCCATCAATATTTCATATGTTCTGTGGCTGAACCCTGTGGCTAATCTGCTCGAAAAGCCCAGTCATAATTAGTGTTGGCTCAAATTAAGCCCGGACCTCACCCCATGCTTTGCGTTTTAGTCCTCTAGCTGGAGGGTGTGTGGGGCCAGATTCACAAGAGGAAAGTGTCTCCTCTTGCTCTTTTGACAGATGTGTAGAGGCAAGAGCTCAGCAAGGATAGCTTGTCCTGCATCTACAGCTGCTGAAACCCACCCCCTGCCCACTGGATGATAGGTGAAGACTCCCTCCTTTGCCTCGGATTTTTCAATTTCTCTTTTTCATACGTATTCCAGTGAAAACCAAGCAACTGATTTTGCTCGTGTACCCTTCAACATTTCACAGATGATAAGGTGGTTTTGCAATGTTTGGGAACGGGATAGCAGCTGGCTAGTGACAACGTTGTGTGATAGCATGACTCCTGGACCAGAAACAACCCGGTCTGTTGCGGGATAGCAACGTCATGCGGAAATGGCCTGTGACAACATCCTGTGGAGTCATGGCATTGGCACTTTGTGGAAGGGCCTTTAGAATTCTCAGCCAGAGAGCTCTAACTACCAAACTACAAATGCCAGGTTTCCACACAATGCAGCCACAGTGGTTAAAATGGAATCATGCATTATAATTGTGCAGAATGAAACAGACCTTGCTTAAATTACTATCTGTATTGTATTTTTAGTGTTAAAATATTGATACCATGTACAGAAAGTGAACAACATAACCAGACAGAAAGATCCAATATACACTTATTTCATGTTCCTGCGAGGAACCATTGCTGGTCTTGGCTCTACCAAGTATGTTTCTATGACATATAAATGTAAAGCGCAGCATAAATGCAAGTCCATCTCTATCTCTTTTGACATGAACATACTGAAAAGTGGCTTCTCTGATGAAACTGGAAGAAAATATCCTGAACTATGTATTGTGTGAAAGGGCCTAAATACTCTAAAGGCAAAAGATCTTCTCTTATCTTGGAGGCTAAGTACAGTCAGCCCTTGTTAGTATTTGAAGGGGATGCTACCAATGAAAACCAGGTACTGTAGGCTATGTTTCAGAGGAAGGAACTGGTAAAACTACCTTTGACTATTCCTTGCCTAAGAAAACCCGATGAAATTTATGGTGGTTGCCATATGTGGGCAGGCAATGTGAAGGCACATATAGGCGCACATGCATTGTGTGAAGCTAGCATTGCCCTCTACTGGTTGAAAGGATAACCTTCTAAACTGTAACAATGAAAGAAGGGCAATTATGGGCTATGAGACTCCACGCTGGTAGGTGTTAAACACATGGGGCTGCCTTGTGGCGAGGGAGGAATGGTGCTGCCTTGAGGGAGGATTGCTGCTCAGTGTTATCTGCGGTAATAGGAAGTTTCACAGTTGCATTAACAGGGGAATTTCTTGCAGGTGGACTTTGTCATGCCCAGTACACTGATTCCTCAAGTTCTGTATGCAAATGTTTTCCTAGGTATACATGAAATAGCAATAGCAATAGCATGTGTATTTCTATACCGCTTATCAGCTAAGTGCTCTCTAAGCGGTTTACAATGTGTTTTACCTAATTGCCCCCAACAAGCTGGGTACTCATTTTGCCAACCTGCGGAAGGATGGAAGGCTGAGTCAACCTGGAGCCCTGCAGGATTGAACTCACAATCTTGTGGCTGCAGTACCAGCATTTAACCACTGCGCCACCAGGGTGCAGCCCTCCTTCACTTAGAATCTTCTAAGACGCTGAACTGCGACTCCCATCCTCCTCAGGAATAATTGAAGCAGGGGTGTAAAAATCAAGTCAGTTTCACTTTCTCCTTCATTCGTTTAAAAAAAAAAGTTGGTTATTTTCATCACAAATATGGGAGGAAAGATGAAAAAGCTTAAAAATATATCTAGTTTCAGCAAGGAGAGAACTATGTTGTACATGTCCTCTATGTCGGTATTAAAAATTTGGAAGCTAACAAGAACAGACATCAGAAACTCTATTCTCATGTAAGAGATGCTCACCATGTCAGATTTACACCCAGACAAGTAAGCTGCAGCTTAGGGTCGCAAACTATGAAAGGGCAATAAAACAAGTGAAACCACTCCCTTTTTGCTTTGTAATGAAAAAGGGGCTTTTTAATTTTGACATAACTACAAGTGGTTTAAAAGATTTTAACGTTTTTCAAAGTACATGCCACAGTACTTGGAATGAATTAATGAGGCCCAAAGGCCTGGATGAACAACATGGTTTGAACTTGGTGCCTAAAGAAGATGAATTTTGGTGCCAATTGGGCCTCCAAGGAGAGGGCATTCCACAGTTGGGGTGCCATGGCTGAGAAGGCCCTGTCCCATGTCCCACCATGGTGTATTGATCTCATTGGTGGGACATGGAGGAGGCTCCCAAGCAGACCTCAGCCCCCAGAAAGGCACATATGAAGAGAGGTGCTTTAAATGTCATCACAAGCGCCTTGAATTCAGATCAGAAATGTATTGGCAGCCGGTGCAATTCTTTGAAGACTGGCATTACATGCTTTTGAGATGGTATTCCAGACAACAGCCAAGCTGCTGCATTTTGCACTAGCTGCAGTTTCCAAGTCTTCTTCAAGGGCAGTCCCAGGTAGAGCCTGTTGCAGTATCCTAACTGGGAGGTTGCCAGTGCATAAACTACTGTGGCTAGATTATCTTTGTCCAGGAAAGGCCAATGGCTGGTGCACTAGTTGAAGCGGGCACATAGGACAGGCTTCCCTCACTTATCTGACAGGTTAGGGATTGGAGCATTGCCAGAAAATGGAATTGGTTAAACAGTGGAACCCATGAACCATATAGTGGGGAGCATGAAGGACTTAATGGAGGCTTACTTGTTACCAAGTATGTGAGCGCTGCTCGCAAAGTCCCTCTGCCAGCTGAGCATCATTTTTTCTCTCTCCACTTGCTTTGTAAGCAGTGTGCATGTGCGAATGGTTCCAACTAAACCTCTATAGGCAAGAAGAACTGATGAAAGAACCCCTGTCAAATTAATGGAATTTGTCCTTAATGTGGAAGTGTCAAAAGAGTGACTTGTTGGATAATGGGGTGCCAAAAGGTGGGGGTTTCCTGTACTCTGAGCCACAGAGCCCATTTGGGCCTTCAGGGACAGGAACGGATCTAAGAGTGTTCCTAAGCTTCATACCTGCTCCTTCAGGGGGAGCACAACCCAATCCAGAACATGCATTTGTTCACAGAAAGAATAACACGCATGTTAGAGTGATCTGTTCACTGTTCCCCTATCTTGAAATTTATTTTAAGTAACTCTTGTCTGCGTTTTCTCTCTCTTTGGAAACTCTATAAAAATCCTGATGTTTTAATAGAGCTTTGTTCATCTTCCTCGGACCACTGCCTCCAGCCAAGCTGGCAGCAGAGGCTGAGAAGATGTTCCCTCTTGGACAAGTATGCGCGCATGTGTGCGCGCACGCGCGCGCGTGTGTAATTCCTTCCTAACTTGATTCAGGGTCTTGTTTCAGCTCTGTGATTCTACCTGGAAAACAAGAGTGGACTGACATTTCAATAATGCACAACAACCACACACAGACACAACAGTTTTAATGCCTAACCTCACATCCTAAACCTCTGCCTTGCAGCCAAAAATGGAAGTGACATAATATCAGTTCCAGTGCGCTGTGATCGGAAGGCAAAAATTGTCCCCTGCCCCTGCACAGATCCCTAATTGTACAGGAAGCCTTCCTTAGCCGGTGTCCCAAGAGCATAATAAGTGGTAAACAACGGAATCCAACAAACTAGACAGAGACATAAGATTTATAAAAGGCATGCTATCATACACAAGTACATAAATAGAGGTTTCAAGGCACACATATCCTTTTCTTTTAAAGCCAGAAACAGGGATGCTGTGAAACTTTCAACAGCAATGCTCTCTTGCGCTTGCACAAGTGCCTCCGGTCAGTCACGCTGTGGTAAATTCAGAAGTGCAGCTGCTCCTGACAGTCCTTGCAGTCACATTCTCAAGAAGATTACCAAAATTCAGACATCAATGTTGAATTGTAGCAACAAACCATTTCCAGAAGTTTTCATCTCCTTCGGGGCAGCTTGCTCTGCCTGCCTTCTTGCCTCCCTCCCTTCCATCCATCGGTAAAGCTAGTGGTTCTCAATGGTCTACTCAAGTCCAAGCTGCTCTGCACCATTTTCCAATATAACAGGGGGTCGCTCACCAGAAAACACTATTGCTGGGAATACTGACTTCCCTATCCAGCTAAGATCAAGGGGAACAGGGCAGGCTTAGGGGAGGTGACAGATAACACCATTGTCTCTGCAATCAAAAGTCCCACCACGTTAAGACTGCAAAACTTGGTTCTGCTACATTGCTCCCTCTTGTCCTGGCCTGGCCAAACACAGTCTATCTTTCAGAACTCCAGTGATCTTTGTCTTCTGTTGGGCTTCGCTCTGATCGGCTGAAAACCAATTTGCTTTTGCCTTCTCCCTCAATACAGGCCTATCCCAAGAAGAAAGAGTCTTTGGTCTGTATAAAAAGTGTTCCTGTTTTTCCAAGACTATGACCTGTAGAGGAAGCATGGCTTCTGCTCTCCAGATGAAATTCCAAAGTCCCCAAGATGCTCCTTGGACAAGAAAGGATGAAAGTCTGTGACATACAAGGTTCTCAACACAGTGCCTCCCTTCCGTTCTTGTCATCTTCAGAGCACCTGGACATGCCAGATTTGTGTGGGTCTTTCTTCAGATGAATCCCAGAGGATGGCATGATCATGGTCATAGGCTCTGCCCCCTATGCAGAAAAAGAAGGAAATTAATGGACAGAACATAATAAACATGTTTCTCCTGATGTTTCTGTTCCTTTGCCTTGGTCCATGCAGGCTGCAGTGTGGGAAGCAACTGTAACACATGGGACCAGATCCTTTGATGGTATCTGGGGCAGCTGATTGACTGCCAATTTTCCACTTAAGAAGGAATAGGTTAGCCATTAGATGAGCATTTTGAGAGAGGAATCTAAATTATGGATCAAGTAGCAAATGAATTACTGGGGCAACCAAGGCTACGCTGCCAAGACCTGTAGTTGCATCTGTCAGCACAATGATGACTAAGGCCATTTCTGCACTAGACTGTCATAGCGCTATTCCACTTTCAACCTGCTATGGAATCCTGAAGTTTGTGGTTTCGGGAGGGGCCGGCCGGCCCTTCCCAAAACTGCAAACCCCAGGATTCCATAGGATGTTGTAAGTGGAATAATAGCACTATGACAGTCTAGTGAGGAAATGGCCTAAGAGATTATGAATAAAGAAGTCTCCATGCTGATTCTTACTTATGCCATAACCATAAAACACTGTCTTCCTTGGCCCAAGCCTGTCCTCATGGTTGAGGGTCAAAAGTTTTCTAAGCATTTAGTGTCTCGTTTCTGAGTTCCTAAGCAATTCCAATCAAGCCATCCTGTCTTCTTGCAAGAACTGTACCAAACATGAGTAAAATAACTGACTAAGAACATGAGTTTGTTCACAGAAAGAATGACGCCTATGTTAGAATGATTTGGTTCTCTGTTCCTGTCTCACAGTTTATATTAAAGAACTCTCATGCACATTTTCTCTCTATTTGGGAGCTCTATAAAAATCTTAAAGCTTTGTTCATCTTCCTCAGACCACTGCCTGCAGCCAAACAGACTGAATTCAGCCTCCTCCCCCTGTTCCAGGTTTTACCTTTCACATCCAGGACTTTGTCTTCAAACATCTGGCTGAAGATCCTCCCAGAGGAATCGATTCTCCACGTCTGCCGCGGCACTCGACTCTCAGACCATAACACCACCTTGGAGCCCTTTCCTGCTGGACCAATCACCTGGAGGCTCATGTTGGCTGCAGCCTAAAAGCCAAGAAAGGTCAGGTCTGTTTGGATGAAAACAGCCAGATGTGTGTACTTACATATTCATTATGTTTATATTCCCTTCTTTCCTCCAATGAGCACAAGGTGGTAGAAGTGGCTCTGCTTCCCATTATCCTTACAACAACCCTATGAGGTAGGTCAATCTGAGAATGCCTAGCCTAAAGTCGCATGGTTGCATTTCTTGGCCCTGCTTGGTGTCATAAATATGGAGACTGTCATTGTGAGCACATGCAGTCTGAAATGCTCTGCTGTTACCACTTAGTGTGTCAGTAATACTTAAGGACCAACATAGTCATTACATTAACCTCTCTAGACTTTTGTTGTTGTTGTTGTTGTTGTTGTTGTTGTTGTTGTTGTTGTTGTTGTTGTTGTAAAAATGAAAAGTAGCTGGGGAGGGGGCTATCACCAGGAACTTATAAATGACAGATGGAAAGTAGTTGTCATTACCCCTCCCCAGCTGCTTTTACGTCCACAAAATTGTTCCCATTTGCTTATTCACCTGTGTCATTAAGGGTATGGGTACCATTTTCTTTGTCCTAGATGGAAAAGCAGTGGAGAAGCCATGCTGAGCAGAAGCAAGCAGCCTGTTAAAGCAGCCCCTCTCTCCACTCAAACTTCCAGTTTCCCATGACTGATTTTTCTAAAGGCTACTCCGTTTGTCAACCATGCAATGTTTACTTCAACCTTGATTGAAAAAAAAAATTACTCTTGAATTTGTGTGCTTTGCATACATCGGGATACTCCTGCTTCAAGTATTTTATGTCCTTTATGCATCAGTTTCTCAGCCTTAACAGTTTCCCATTTTTCTCCCTTCCTCTCTTTCATATGAAAGAGCAAGAAGGGAGATTTCCAGACTACCTCATTAGTATGAAAAAAAAAGGAAGGAAGGAAGGAAGGAAGGCAGGAAGGAAGGAAGGAAGGAAGGAAAACAGATACTACAGAAACACTGTTGGTTTCAAGGTCTGAGCTGGGTTTGGGGTTTTTGGCAGGTAGGGCAGGGATACAACAGAATAACATATTGCATAGACTCATGTATAAGTTGACCTCACCTATAAATCAAGGACAGAGTTTTGGGCCAAAATTATGGATTTTGATAGAATCCATGGACAAGTTGAGGGTCATTCCATGGAGAGGGGGAAGAACAAGCATAGCCTCAGGGGTTCAGCTGCCCATGGCTGCTGTCATTTTCCTGCCCAGGCATTCAAAAAGTCCAGAAGTGGCATTGTGGCAGAGAGAGTAGAGGGAGTCAGCGCTTCTTTTGGGTTCTCCCAGGATGGAAAAAACTCTCGCCTTTTGCCACTCTACTCAGAGAAGAGGATGGTTCTTTTTTTGATAAGAGTTAAGATACAGCGCTTACAGTGATAAGTCAACCCAGATTATTTGGGTCAATTTTTTGACTAAAATTTCTAGACTTATACGTGAGTATACATGATAGTTACTGGAAATGACTTTAGAACTATTAGTTTCAAGAGCTTGGAAATGTTAGTTTTTTGGACTAAAACTACCAGAGTCCCCATGCTGACTGTAAATTTTCAAGCTCTGTTTACCTCTTCATCTTCTTATTCTAGAGTATCATCAGTACTCTTTTAACATCTACAGCAGCAACTTTAAAAAAAAATGATGTGTTTGCTCAAAAACCTTGGAATCTACTCTAACTGGCAGTGTCCCTTTAAGGTCACTAACCCTAACCTGTTACCTCAGATCCTTTTATCTTGAGATTGGGGAATTTCTGGGGAGTCTAGATGTTGCTGAACTCTAATCCCCATCAGCCTTAGCCAGATTAGCCTATGGTATGGCATGGAGGGAGCAGAGAGAATGCCCCATCCCTGTTGTATATGGAGACACCAAGGACTCATTGGGAACTCTGTGCATACACACCTGGTTCTTTAAAAGTCCTTCTTCGTAGTACCAGATGGAGCTGCTACTATCGCTGAGCTCTGAGACCAGAACACGCCCTGCTTTCATGTCTTCAACATCATCTGGGACAGACAGATAGGACTTCAGCTCTTCATTTTTTATTTGGAAGTAGATCCGTTTCTGGAAAGTTACAGGGAGAGAGACAAGATGGGTAAAAAAAACAGCACCACTGTGCATTAGTCTGAGGCCATTCCCGCACTACACTCTTATAGCGCGATGATTCCACTTTCAACTTCCTATGGAATCCTGGGGTTTGCAGTTTCGGGAGCGGCCGCCTGGCCCCTCCCGAAACTGCAAACCCCAGGATTCCATAGAAGGTTGAAAGTGGAATCATAGCGCTACAATAGCCTCGTGCGGAAACCCGATAAGTCAGCTGGGGCGATCTGTTCCATATTTGTATAGTAATCTGTCCACAGTGACCCCTGGAAGGACTAGGTAGGTATGCATCAACTCTGCAGCATCACAGAAGTACAGAATGCAAGGAACAGAATTCCGCTTTGCAGAATCTGCATCTTTAAGGGGTGTTTATTTTTTTTTAAAAAGTCACATTTCTAGCCCATATGCCTATGAAGATGTATCTGAAATAGTCCAACGAGAAAAAAAAAGGTTGCTGAACAATTTCACTGGCTTAGGGTTAGAGCTTTGATCCCTTTCTACATGGCTTGCAAGAGAAGAATGATGGAAATAAAAGGACGTAGTATGACTCACACATGTAAAAGAAAAATCCCATATTTTCTGGATGCAGCATGTTAATTTTAAAAAATTAAATAAATGCAGAGTATGCATGGTCTCTGAGGTACAATATGAAATTCTGAGAGAATTTCTTAGAATTACAAAGCTGGAGGGGACATTTTAAATTATCATGTCCAACTTCCTGCTCAATGCGGGGAATCTAGAAACAGCGTTTCCCACAGCTGTCCATTGAAGGCGTCTATCAGAGGAGGACCGTCCACTTTCCAAAGCAACTGATCCTATTGTCAGACAGCAAGTACTATTAAGACATTTTAACAGAACATGCAGTTGAAAAGGACCTTAGAAACTGTCACGGGGAATGCATGGCCCTCCAGACGGTGCCTGACTGCAGTCTCCATGATTCCTCACCACTGACTACACTGGGTAAGAGTCATGGAGGCTGCAGTCCGATAACCCCTGGAAAGCCACATGTTGTCCAGCCCTGGTCTAGCTAGACCTCTGTAGTACAGCATCCCTAAGAGATGGACAGCCAGCCTCTGCTGTATCACCTCTGGTACAGCAGAGCCCCAAACCTCCACTACTAAACAGCTTTTCCATCAGGATCCTTCTAATATTTTGTCAAATCCATTTTCACCTTTTAGTTCTAACCTTACACCCTGGAAAACTGAGAACAGACCTAATCTATCTTCTTTATGACCTCCTTTCAACTGTTTAAAGACCACAATAATTTCTGTCCTTAATCTTTTCTTCTACAAGCAGCACGTACTAACGTCCAACTATAATCTACCCTACTGCAACGTAAGGCCAATATGTTTCATCCTGCCCTCCAGGAAACAATCTTTGCCGTTTTCTGTAGACGCTTCTAATGCTTTTGGCATTTCTCTGGACTTCATCGGCCTGCTGATCCTCTGGCTGCTATGTGCCATGATCCTGTATCTTTGCTTTTTCACAGGCTTAGCACCTGTTCCCCATCTGCAATGCAGCTAAGCACGTCCTGTGCAGTCTAGGGACATCTTCTACTCGCAGAACTTCTGTATCTGTAGGAGTCCTTCCTTCACTGACTGAAATGACAGAGGCTCCTAAGGCCTCCTCAAGAAAATCAGTTCAGAAGCTGGATTGCCTAGGAGGCTGAATATGTACATTAAAAGGCACAGGAAGACTTTTTAAAAAGTAGACTTTTGAATAAATAGGGCTCATGCAAAGCACATGTGGTCCTTAAGAGGTCCTGGATGGAGGAATTAGCCCACCTCTGCCTTACTCAACCCCAAACTCAGGAGCTCTGTGTCCTGGACGCTCACCTGTCTGATGGGGTAAAGCGAGCCGATGTGCTGAAGCCCACTGTACGTCAGCCAGTTGGTAATCTCCACGCAGTCCAACAGCCACTGGCGGCCGCGGAAGTCACTGTGCTCACAGAGTACCCAGCTGTGCATGGGAGAAAGAAAAAAAAGAAATGAGCACAGATACTTTCACTGCGTTCAGTCCTTCATCACGTGGGAACTGCTGTTTTGAAAGGAGCACAGGTCTTTATCTTGTTCATTTTATTTTTATTTATCTCATTTACATCCTGACTTTCTCCCCGTAGAGGGCCCAAGACAGCTTACAACAAATTAAAGCAAAATATCAGTAAAACCTTAATAGACAAGCAATTCTATTAAAAACACGAAATTAAAACAGTTTAAAAACACATCTAAACATAGCAAAAAGAATAACATTACAGCACATCTCCATTAAAAGACACTTCTTTCACATTAAAACTGGGACATGTGTGACCGCACGACATCAAAGTGTGGTCAGGATGGCAAGAATTATTAATGAAGAAGAACAGACAAGCTAGGAGGGACTACAGCAGTTTGCTTTTGCCTCAGCCTACTGGAAAGGGCAAGATTCCTTGCTTCCTATCCTCTTCTTCCTGCTGAGTTAACTACTTTTGCACTTTGAACTCAGTTTGCAATGCCTGAACTAAGATGAGAGTAAAAGGGGGAAGTGAGAGTAGGAGAGAGAAACTGGGAGATTTTAAAAGCAGTTGAGAAAGTGACATGGCAGAGGATTAATTCCTGCCAAGTTGGGACAACTGGAGAGTATGCTTGTAATAAATTCTCTTTTTTTTACCAGTAATCAAGCCAAAACTTCATTACTATTATAATGTAACAATTCCTTTTCCAGCCTAATTATAATTGCTTTAATTATTTTTATAATCAGCAGTGGTGGCCTCACTATGTAAGTGTGTTTCACGTGACACGTTTGTACTTTTCTGAACTTTTAAAAAATTACTGAAGAGCAATTGTATTAGTTACTTTGCAAAAATGAGAAAAACACATAGTTCTCTTTTAAAATTCTGACAATAACGGCTGCTCACCAAAGACGAGAGGGTCCCTGAAACTGTGGCGGTAACTAATTTTTTCTTTTTAAAGTTACTTTCCAAGCTCTGGTGTTGGCCGGTGTGTCAGTCACTAAGGGTCAGAGGTATCAGCTTGAAATGAGCTGGTAAGCCACACAGTAGAGATAAAAAGAGCAGTTCTCAAAAATTGAAATCAGTGGTTTTGACCGAAGTGTGTGAGGTGGTAATACAAGATATAGTTTCCCCTTTACTTACATGCCACCCTTCACCCTCACAGAGAGCACGTGGTTATTGAATCCCTCGGCCTGGAGGCTCCGTACTTCTGCATTGAGCTCAATCTCTTTCCCTTCAAAACATTCCAGTCCATGCAGGAAAATTGAGGGCTCAGAGAAGAACTAAGAGGAAAAACAGACAGGGATGAAACCCAGGGAAGTGGCATATGGAGCTGGGAACAACCACAAAGGCAGAAGAAGGCTTGGAAGAGACTGAAGGCAGGGAGGTTGCTTGGTCAAAAAACCACACGCTTAAGCTTGGCTGTGACGGCCAGACCACGGAAACCTCAACATGCATTCAAATTCTAAGGAGATAATGTTCTCTGATTTTTTTCTTGTTGTTCAAATTAAAGATTTCCGAAATAATGTGATTTTTTAAAAAAATATGAATATACGGCAGGCCTGCATATGACATGAAGGATCTGTTCTGCAATAAATTTATTTTTAATATTTGTATTATGGCTCTTCTCCTTGCATTTCATCTTCACAATAACCCTGTGATGAAGGGCAGGCTGAATCATAGAATCATAGAGTTGGAAGAGACCCCAGGGGTCATTGAGTCCAACCTCCTGCTATGGATGGCCATCCAGCCTCTGCTTAAAAACCTCCAAAGAAGGAGACTCCACCACACTCCGAGGCAGCAGATTCCACTGCCAGACAGCCCTGACCGTCAGGCAGTTCTTCTTGAGGTTCTCCTGCTCTTGAGACCAGGACAAGGAGCAATGGATACAAGCTGCAGGAGGGGAGATTCCACCTGAACCTCAGGAAGAATTTCCTGACGGTCAGGGCTGTCCGGCAGTGGAATGTGCTGCCACGGAGTGTGGTGGAGTCTCCTTCGTTGGAGGTTTTTAAGCAGAGGCTGGATGGCCAACTGTCGGGAGTGCTTTGAGGGTTTTCCTGCATGACAGGGGGTTGGACTGGATGGCCCTTGTGGTCTCTTCCAACTCTACATTTCTATGATCCTATGATTCTATAAGTGGAATCTCCTTTCCTGCAGCTTGAATCCATTGCTCCTTGTCCTAGTCTCTGGAGCAGCAGAGAACAAGCCTGCTCCCTCACTTTCTTCGTCCCAGGGTCACAAAGTAAGTTTTATGATCTGGTGGCAAACTGCACCTGGGTTTCCTTCCTGCATCCCTCTCCAAACATTATACATTATATCACATTAACTGCTGCAACTACTATCAGATCCAGTTGTTTAATGCACCTAAGTTCTGCTATATATTCTATATTTGTTGAGTTGAAGTTGACTTAAGAGAAGTACTGCAGGGAGAGGGATGGTAATGGAAACAATGTTAGGTAAATCTAACAGTCCTGAGGACAAGGTCATTGGTGTGTACACAACTGATCAAGCTGTAGTAACTCGGAAAGCATCCTGCATGATCAAGTCCAAAGTTCTTTTGGTCCAGCATTCCAATTCCCTAATGGCCAAAGAGAGACCTGTAGGAAGCCTACTAGCAGGGAATAAATGTAACATCCCTGTCAATAATTGGAATTCAGTGATATACTTCCACTAGAACTGGAGGTTCTACTTAACTATCATGGTTCATAATCACTGATCGCCCATACACATGCCCAGCCTCTTTTAAAAATGTATAATCTAGCAGCCGTCTTCACATCTTGTAGCAGGGAGTTCCAGAAGTTAATTCTGCTTTGTAAGAAGACATGTTTCCTTTGATCTGTTCTAACTTGTGACCCTACCATCAATTTAATGGGCAATGTAACACTGCAGTTCAGTCCTGTGTATTGTGTATGTGGTATATTCTATTGCTGTGCATACCATTTTGAAATATTTTGACCTAGTTTATGAATGTTCATAAACAAATAAGCATTAGAACATAAGAATGGCATCTAAATAAGCACCCAAGCAGCAACTCCAAAGTGAGAGTAGTCACAACTTACAATGGGAACTTTCTTTAGTGAACGGATGGCCGTTGTGAAGAGGCAACCCATGGAGGTCAATGTTGGATATTCACCTTCAGAGAGGATGTGCTGCTCGCCATCAAACTGGGGGCTATCATAGAGAATCCAACTGAAAAGAGACAGAGAAGCGCATTCAGAACTGCAATCTGGTTCAAAAATCTTTATCCGCTCTACCACTTTAAAGTCAAGTCGATACAATTGCTAGGCCACAACTAGGGCCCCTTTTGCACGCCAGTCCTGTTGTGAAATGGCCTCGGGAGCATCACGCGATTGCGAGGACTGTTTCACATGATGTCCTCGCAATCGCATGATGCTCCTGAGGCCAGTAGGCGGCGATCGCACATGATATCATTTTCAGTTCATTGCCAAAAATGATGCGCGATCAAATGTCCCTCCCGAGCCCCACACTCACTTACCTTGCGTGTGGAGGCCCCGGACACGTGGCCATCGTGCTTCGTCCCCCAACACAACCTGGGAAAGTACTGGTTGCACTGCAGAAGGAAGGGGCAGAGCTCTCACACTTCCTTCTGGCCAGCACAGAGCTGGTGTGGAGGGAAAGCAGAGGGGACACAAGTGCCTCTTGCAAGAGGCTTCTCGCGTGATCCCCTCGCAACACCAGCGGCACCAGGTAAGGTGCAAAAAAGGCCCAGGTTAGACTCATTGAATCAATGGCATTTACCAAAGTACTGACTTTTCATCAGTTGATTTAGTGGGTCTCCTCTAGTTAGGATTAGGAAGAGCATTAGGCTGAAAATATCTCCTCTTCCTTTCATTCCAGATAAGTGTGAAGGTACAAAAATTGAAGACAGACAATACAGATTATGAGAATAGATGTGACAGTTTCTCATGATCTAAAGATACTTGAAGAATTAATTCAGTTCTCATTTTTAGGGAAACTGAACTTGATTTACACCTCCCAAACTAATACCCGAAAAGGACCAAAGTTGTCCTTTGATTTTTCTCACTTTTCTGAATGTTGCAATAATTTCTCAGTGCAAGCAATGTACCAAAAGGCGTGCAGAATATTCTTGTGAGGAAAGTATACAAAACTGTATCTCAAGATAAAAGTTGTACAAATACCTGGATTTCCAGGTTAGAGGCATATAAAATGTGTACTTTGGGGAGGAAAGATTTTAAAATAATTCAAATTTCACTAAGGAATTTGAAAATAAAATAATTGAAAATAAAATGATAAGAAGCTGCATTCTAGCAGTGGATACACTTAACAGCACAGAGTGGAGATAAGGCAAAGTGAAAAGATCCAAATATAATTCTTCCTACTCTGGACAGTTTTTCACCAACCATACAAAGCATAGTTCAGTTCTATGCATACTAATTCAGAAGCTGTGCTTTGCATGCCAGTGCAATAGCATTCAGGTACCAATGCACAACAAAACTGTATGTGTGTCTGTATGATAATCCCCAAAAGCAACTTGACCTAAATTCCATCCAGCAACTTCTCAGGTAGCAAAACAGATCTCAGTTCCAAGCAACATCTTCTCAGGCTGCAATCCAGAGTTTTATGGGCTGTTCAGATGCCAGCATCTTTCTTTTGGGTTGTCTGTACATTATGAATTGTCAAAATTCAGTTCTCCTTGACCATCCTAAACACTATGCCTAACACTATTTGTTCAACTAAATGGAGAACCACAGATACTCTTAACACAGCTTGACCATGAATTCAAAGAAGGTCACAATAGCCTAAATCCTTAGAACCAGAATGCTGTGTTTTTCTCACTACACTGTTCAGATACATTTATCATGTTAATTCAGATGCCCTACAGAGACAACCAGCATGGTGTAGTGGTTTGGGCTTTGGACTATGACCCTAGAGACCAGATTTTGAGTTCCTGCTCAGCCATGGAAACCTACCTTGGGTGCTTCACACACTCTCAGCCCCAGAAAACCCTGTGATACATTTGCCTTAAGGTTGCCATACACTGGAAAACAACATAACTGGAAACAACAACAACAACGGCGAAAGATCATTACCTTCCTCCATTGACCCTGCAGGAGCGTGGGATGAAGTGTTCTGGAAGTGATGCTTGGTCTTCTTCAAAAGAGATGTAGTTCCCCAAGAAGTCTGGATCTGAAAAGAGTTGGATCTGGGGAACCAAAAGATCAGATATAAGAAAATTGGGGATATAACAGAGGTGGAAGAGTTGGAGCTGGAAATATCCAAACCCCACAGATGTGCAATGTTTACTCACAGAATTCCCTTTCCCCAATTAACATTGCATGTTCTCTAATTAAAACTTGGATGTATCCAGCTCCTAAATGGCACGTGTCTCTTCTATGGTGCATTTTATATATTACTCTTATAAAATGCTTTATATCAACCCTGAATCCTTCAAATGATGTGACTATAATAAATAATCTACAGAAGAGAATTCAAGATTAATCTATTCTGTTTGCATCTATTACTGTCAACCTGTCTTAATTATTAATCCAGCTGTGATCCATCTCCTAGTACAGTAGTTCTTAATCTGGGGTTTGTGAACCCTTGGGGGTTCCCACAGCCCTTGCAGGGGGGGCACGAAGCCTGCTGCTGGACATTGTCAATGCCCAGGCCTGGCAAGCAGCCAAGGGAGCCGGCTACAGGTCTCTTGCAGATAAGGCAGAGAATAAATTAAAGGGCTTTACTTCAGCAGAACAGAACAGGAAAAATAGCAGTAAATACCGGCAGCAGGGAGACTCCCTGGCTGTTACGTCACAGCCAAGCGAGCACACAGTCAAAGTCTGTTCGAACAAAAAAGTTACCAGAGCTGGTCCAGGATTAAGGGGTGGCAACGTTCCAGCAGGTTGGGCAGCATTTCAGGAGGCCAAGCTGAGATCCACAACAAGCACTTCGCCCAGAATGGTCAGTTGTGAGCCAACAAAAGACCCAAGGCTGAGTGATTGCTTTTATAGGCAGATCACTCCTCCAGGTGTTATCGCAGCTGGGCCCCGATTGCCTGGCGTTTTCTATTTAAACGTTCTGACCTCCTGAGAGCACTCTTTTGCTCCCGATGCTGCTGGTAAGTAGGCACCTGCTCTTGAAACTCACTATCCGACTCCTCTGGCTGGGCTCGGTCTGGGGCAGCCCCTGGCTCTGCTGCTGGAACTACTGGGGCCAAGGGCTCTGTGCCTGGGGCAGCCTCGGGAGTGGGCTGTGCTGGTGCAGCAGGCTCCAGGGACTCTGGCTCAGACTCAGAGCTGGTGTCCTGGAGTTCCAGGGTCCTGACAGACACCAACAACAATGGCAGCAACAGGAATGCCGCAACAAGGGCATGCAGGTGCCAAAATTGCTCCTCGTTTGCCAACAAGGAGCAGTTTGGACACGCACACATACCTGCTGCCATGTCCCTTTTGTCAGGGACACAGCAGCAGCAGGTGTGGGTGCTGAGGAACACAATGGCAGAGATCTGCACAAGCCCAAACTGCTCCCTTGTTTGCAAACAAGGCACCTGTACACTCACACATACTCACTGCTGCATCCCTGACGAAAGGGAAACGATGACAAGCATGCGCACATACCCAAAATATGGCTCTGGAGGCCAGGGTCTGAATCCTCACTTGGACATGGAAACTCACTGGGTTACCTCAGGCAAATCACATTCTCTCAGCTGCAGAGAAAGGCAAAGGCAACAGATCTTGCCAAGAAAACTTCCATAATAGATTCTCCTTAAGGTTGCCATAAGTCAGTTTTCAAAGGGGAGAGACATGATGGCTAGAAAGAACCTCCCCCTGTCAGCAGCACTTTGATGCTATGTGCCTTCAAATCACTTCTGACCGATGGCAACCCTAAGATGAAACTATCACAGGGTTTGTTTGGCAAGGTTTCTTCAGAGGGGGTTTGCTTTGCCTTCCTTTGAAGCTGAGAGAATGTGACTTACTCAAGGTCACCCAGTGTCTGAGCAGGGATTTGAATCTCAGTCTCCAGGGGCCCTTAATAAATAAATAAATAAATATTTAAATAAATATTCGACCATTTAAATCTAAATGTAAATATTTAAATCTTGAGTTAAATCTTGGGCGTCCCTGGCAACAAATTATATTTTCAAGGTGTCTCCAGTAAAGAAAAGGTTAAGAAGCACTGTCCTAACAGATCTAAATAAAACCCAAATTCTGTTCTGTTAGAAATATTTTTGCTGGTGAGCATGAGAAAAACCTCTTAGGCCTTGCTTCTAAGTTGCAGTCCTTACCTTAGAAACAAAGTGTAGACTGTGCTCTCCAACCTGCAAAGGGCGTGGGGGAAGGAGACAGATTGAGAGAAATGGTTTATAATATAATATTTGGATGTGGTTAGACAATTGTGCATTCTGTATTTGACCACATGATCTGGGAACCATTAAAGTCTTTGCAGTTTTGCATCTGGAAGTTTATCATTAAGATGAACCAGGCAGTGTCACCTCACATGCTGTAAAGCTGGGGAGGAGCGATTTTAGTGATTTGGGGAGAGGAATGCAAAAACTAGCAGTGGGGGGGGGGTGTACTGCAAAGTTACTGGCAGTGACCACGGCGCTGGAATTCTGGAAGCATGGTTTTCTCCTAAAGCTAGTCAAGAGTGATGGCGGTTCTTCCTATTTCCACTCCAGAGTGAGTTGCTGGGAGGGAGGGGAACCATCTCCCAGGACTCCCACTGCTAGGATTACCACACTCACCAGTAGCGCAGAACAGGTAGCAGGAAAATGCATTATTTCTCCTGAGATCTCCCCTCAGTTCTGAGCTTAAAAACTTTACATAAAGGGCTTTCAGTTAAGCCCTGAGCATCTCCAGATGGGTCGAGTGTGTCAGGATATGGTGGCATCTGTTGCCCTACATTTCAAGGTTTTTAAAAACATCTGAACTATGTTTCTGTTATTCCAGCCTGTTTTCTGGCAATTCCTGGCACCAGCTGCAACATTTTATCCTTATCTTCGGGTGGGTTTCTTTTGAATTCCAAAACTTACATTTCCTTTTGTTAAAAAAAAATTATTTATAGTGCATCAGTGAAATGAAACTTCTGCAGTATAGCACAATAACTTTTTTTAAAAATTAAAAAATCAGAGAGAAAAAAATGTTTGATCTTCAAACCATACAACTTTTCGAAGAGATTTTTTTAAAAAAAACCTTTAAAAGTGCCCCAGTGCAGATTGAAGAAGTTGCTACAAATAGCCCCCCAAATAATGGAACAGCAGAGGTGACAACAACCAGCAAAATCCAGATAGCTGTATCACAAGAATTCAAACTTCTTTAGACCAGCCTGCAGGAGAGTCCCTAATTTACAACATTGTTCTTTTGTTGCTCACTGCGTCTCTTTCCTGCTGGAAAAATAAGTGACGTCAGTTCTCCAGGGTTGCAGCAAGAGTTTTTCCAGTCCTACCTGGAGATGGCAGGAATGAAACCTAGGATGCTTTGCATACAAAGCAGGTGTTCAGCCATTCAGATATGGGTTTCCCTTGAAAAATGAAGTTTCACTCTCCATGATTCTAAATAAAGTGCATGGGAAATTCTCTTATACGAGATCGCACAGCCTAGCCCAGTATTTTCAACACAGAGAACTGCTCTCCAGTTCCTAATAGGAGTTTTTCAAGCCCTGCCTTGAAATACCACAGACTGAATCAGTGCAAGGCAAGCACCCTACCACTGAGCTGCAAGAATTGGTGAATGTAAGGCACTTACAGATGAGCGTGGAGATGGAGCAGGGGAGTGGAATGGAGCTCTTACTCAAAAACAAAGGTGTCAGAACACAAACTTGTATAAATTTGTGAGACTGAAGGCTACTCCTGCAGACTGAAGAATTGTGGGGATAGGGGAGAGTTGGGGGATATAATTTTTGAACCGGAGATAAATGAATGTAAATTGTGGATTCTGACCTGGAGGATGGGTTGCACTGAGGAGATCTGGCAGTTGCTTGCTCCCCAGTCTTCGCAGTTGCGATAGACTCCTTTCTCCAGAATATACTGCTCCCCACTGAAATTCTTGTCTTCGTAGGCCACCCACCTGGCCATGAGAATGAAATTACATCAACCTCCATGCTCATGACCTAGTTTACAAAGCATCTCCAGCTTGCTGTAGGGTTATGCAAGTGAAACCATTTCTTCCCAAACTTGGAGCCCTGCCAGCCCCAAAACATGAAATTTCTAACCACAGTTCTTAATGTTCATGGGCACAGCTCTGATTTCTCAGTTCCCATGTATATTCTTGCCCCACCTGTCACCTTCCAGAGGCATGGTATTGCAACTCCACCCGTCCTCAGCCAGCATTATGTACCTGCTGGCTTTGGATTTGTCTTCTATTGGGTCAGCTTGGTTGAAAACCATCCTTAGAAAACCCATTATCTTATTATCGATGCAGTTGCCTGCACCCAGATTTGTGACTTTCTCCAATCCACTTGTTGCAATTACTACCAATCATATATTCTTCCTTCTTAGCCTATTGTTCTCAACTTTTCCCCAAGTGAAACTCACACTCCACTCAGAACATGGATGGACTGTGTCGTGGTCCCATAACTGGCCAGCTCGACATCCGGCAGTGCTTCACCAAGTTCAATACTGGGTCCTTCTTCAAAGTCCATAGCTTCAAACAGCACAAGGGCTGGATCCAAGAAGTCCTATCCGGGAAAGAAACAACAAAATCAAACATGTCATCATGCAGCACCATCCATCTTCTTGGTTTGAACTCAGAGGGAGATGTTACACCTTGCATGAAATCATAATGCACTGACAGAAGGAAATCTCTAATATAAAAGAATGTAGCAAACAAACAAAAAATCTCATTATTAGCATGGATGCTGTTGTTATTACAATAATTCATATTTTACCTTTACACAGAAACCATTCTTGAGGTAGGTTACAATTTAAGCATTTGCAAATTAATCTAACAAAATTTTAAAATAGAATACATAATAGCAATGCCCTAAATCTAATTGTTATTCCCCTACAGAGTAATAAATAAATGCAACATATGGTAAATAAAGATAGATGTAACAAACGCAAATAATATAAACATATATTTTTAGAATACCAAGAAACACAAACAAGAGAAGCACTGAATCAATGTTTCCATTGTTCTGTTGATTGAATTGGTCTACCTTATGCTGACACCAACATTGGATTCAGACCAATAAAACTAGTAACAATAAATTGTTGAAACAGGAATTGATGGCCTAAAGTTCTTCCCCAGCTCCATGGTCCTGGGAACTATGACTTATGCTTGTCTTCCAAACAACCAGACTTCCAACCAGATCATAGTTCAAACCCTAGTTTCCACATCTGGTTTAGAGGATAAGAGCAACCACAGCTACTAATTCAGGAGTAACAGTAAAATGAAGGTTTGCTCTCAAAAAGGGAGGGATGTGCCCTGTGGAAAGAAAAAGGAAGGAAGACGGAGTGCATGCGCCTGGCCTTAGTTTGATCATATTGCTTTTAGATATTTTGGAAGCTGCTTTGTAACAATTCTCCCATCCCTTAAAAACTGGGACTTGAATCCGTGAAATGAAATAAAACAAGCAAAATCTGCAATCAGATCTTACAATGCTCAGTGCCTTCTTCTAGGATATTCCATTCCATCTCACCCTCACCATGTTTCCGGTCTCAAAGAATCGGTTAACATGCTATGGTCACTGAGCATTCTCAGTTCCTACCAAGTTGCTTTTGGGAACCTATCCCTTCGGGTACTTCCCCCCACCGTACTTCCTCAAACTCAAGGTTTCCCTTGAGTCTAAAGCTACCTCTTTCTTGTACAAGATGGTGTTATTTTGGCTAAATAATCAGTGGCTCTCATGTCCGAACATTTGAAATTTTAATACAACATGTGGGACACCTCTGTTTCTTCCTGATAGATTTAGCCTTTGGCATAGCTTTAAAATAGCACTCACAAATTTGGCAGTGGTCTGAGCACTGGACTACTACCTTGGAGAGCAGGGTTCGATTCTCCGCTTGACCATGGAAACCCACTGGATGACCTTGGATGTGTCACACACACTCAGCTCCGGAAAGCTCATGATAGGTTTGTCTCAGGGTTGCCATAAGTCAGAAGTGACTTGAAGACACACAACAATAACAAACAAGGACAATTTTGTTCCTCTATAGCCACAAATCTCGCACCCTACAAGCAGGCATGCATTCTCACCGTTCGGATCAGCCGAAGGGACACCAGCTGTTCATTGTACCCTGCCCATTGGGTCCAGTCATAGTATTCTCCTTCCTCCAGCAGGTACTGGTGGCCACGAAAACCTTCCTTCTCATAACCAACCCAGCTGAATAGGGAAACAGTCTGACGTTAGGAGAAGGGTAGACATGGGAGAAAGACATCGTTTTTTGGTACCTTCTGTGCTAGGGTTCCTAGATCTCAGGGTCTGGCCCTGGGTCTCAGCACTGGGACTCTCTTCTCCAGTGGGTTCAAAATGCTATGGCCAGATTGCTCAATGAGGCAGGTTATGGGGATCATATAACCCCTTTACTAAAACAACTCCCAGTGCCTGCCAATCCATTTCTGGGCAGAATTCAAAGTGCTGGCTCTGACTTTTAAGCCCTACATTACTTGTGTCCAGACTTTTTGAAACCATATCTCCCTATGTGAGTCCCTATGCTCTAAGATCAGCAGGGGAAGGCTTTCTCTTGTTCCCACCACAATGCCAGACACATCTGTTGAGAACATGAGAGAAAACTTCTTGGTGGCTGCTCCCAAATTATGGAACATCTTTCTTTGGGCGGTCTAGTAGGTTCCCTCCCTATAGTTTTTCTGCTGATAAGTAAAGACCTTTTCATTTAAGATACCTTTTAGTTTTTAGAGCATTGCAGCAAATAAGATAATAAGATTGTAGTGTAGTGTTTTTTATTTTATTATGTTTTCAAGCATCTTTTAAGGCTGTTTTAACTTGTTTTTAATGCTGTTGTCAACTGTTTTTAATTTGTTTTTTTAAATAGAAATTTAGTTTAATTGTGTTTTAACTTGTATCCAGAGTTTTTTAATTGGACTGTGCTTTTAAAACATTGTATGCCACTTTGGATCCCATGTTGGGAGAAAGATGGGATATAAATGAAATAAAGGAAAATAAAATAAATGTTTAGATAAGGCAGTTTCCCGTGTTCAATTAAGGGGCACTTCCTGTTTCCCGACACTCACCAACCGCCTAGGATTTTCAGAGAACCCGCAGTAGACATACTGCAGTCCTGATTGTTTTCTGGCTTCTTCATGTTGTATATATCTCGGCTTACTTCCCAGCAATGGCCCTGGAAATGTGGCCTCTCATAAATCACAGCCTGCAGGAAGAGAGAGACACAAAGCTTGAAGAACAAACGGAATGTGAGAGTGGACCTCCCTTTTTAAATTTTACTGACAAATCTTTAAGGCCATCTAAATCCAAAGATATTAAAAATTTATGGAGTCAGGGAGTACATAAAACCTTAGGAACAGGGCTACACAGAAAGCCTCCCACATGGGTTGTAGGAGAAGCCACAGAATTATACAGTAGGACAAAACATTAGAGGTCATCTAGGCCAGTGTTACTCAAAGTGATGGTCCACTGGCTACCAGTTCAGAAGCCATTGGCTGCTGATTGCTGGTGAGCTTCCAGGAAAGAAAAAAAAATGATGGCCAGTGAGCACAAATATGATACCAGTCTCTGGAACAGTAGGGAAAAATGGCAGTCCCTCACATCAGAGAGCTTGACATGCACTAATCTAGTCTATCCATTGCAAGTAGCAGCTACAAAATCCGTGACTGGCTGACTTGCTCTTGCCAGGTTGGCTTCAGTTCTGTGATGATAAACACTGGGTTTGTCCCCTTCTTGTGGCTGCTTCCTAATGCTATAGAGACAGGTTTTCGGTTTAGGACTTTTTGTTTCCCCCCCTCCAGCAACTTCTGGCAAGCTCATCCAATTAGATATTATTCCTGAAATTATTATTTTTAAAAATCTATTATTTTTGAAACATGAACTGTTGTTCATGTTAGGTCTTCATGATTGCCACAAGGCCAGCCCATCAGTGAATGGCACAGCTGGCTGAGGAAGAAGGTAGATGTACACGTTCTATTATCTCTGTGAAGCTGTTTTTTGCTGCAAACAAGAACAACCGGTTTTTCCTGAGCATGATTCAGTTTGGAAATGTGAACATCTGTTGCATAATTTTCCTACTTCAACTCTAATCTGGATGAGATGGCTGAACTAAGATTAAGAGGGGACATGATAGCCACGTTCAAATATTTGAAGGGATGTCATGTCGAGAAGGGAGCAGGCTTGTTTTCCACTGCTCCAGAGATAGGACAAGGAGCCATGGATTCAAGCTGCAGGAAAGGAGATTCCACCTGGACCTCAGGAAGAACTTCCTGTACGGTCAGAGCTGTCCGGCAGTGAAATATGCTGCCTCCATGGAGTGTGGTGGCATCTCCTTCTTTTGGAGGTTTTTAAGCAGAGGTTGGATGGGACTCTGTTGGGAGTGCTTTGATGGGTATTCCTGCATAGCAGGAGGTTAGACTGGATGGCCCCTGGGGTCTCTTCCAACTCTAGGATTCTATGATTCTATAAATAGGTGGAATCTTTCTAGAGCAGAAGCTTTTGCCCATTTCATGAGAGTCCTGTCCCCTAGAGAGTAGCCAGGAAATTCCTGTGCCCTGAAGAGTCCCTTCCCAGGAAAGTCTGAATATACAGGCAGCAGAGACTCTTTACACACTTGACTTCCTGAAATTGGAGTCGTCATGAACATCCCCTTGTCAATGACCTGTTTATTGATTGGATTTTTAAATAGGACATGGGTGGGCAAATGCATGGGGACCAGTGGCCAAGTTGCCCTCTCAAACTCCCCTGTGGGCTGCACCCCACACCCCCAGAAACCCCAGATCCCTCAGTGTTCCTCAGCTGTCCCTGTCAAAATGCTGGCAGGAAGTGAGAATTTGTCACTTTCTCTTGAGAGGAACTGCAGAGGGAGTATGAGGTATTTGAGGTAAATAGAAGTTCCTTGAATGCTGTTGGGGTGGGTAGTTTTCACATGTATTCATGTACTGGAGGAGCTTTATGTGTGTGTTTTTGTGGAGAAGAAAATTGCCCAAAACACACACTGAATTTTTTTAAATTTGGGGGAGAAGGTTAGGAACTGCAGGGGCTTCAGGGACCACAAAAGGAAGGGCAGGGTCAGTATGTGGCCCGCTATGCCCCCCAACAAAGAACATGACACCCAATTTGATCTCCTCAGAATCTTAGGCCTTTTCTGCATGACACTCTTATAGCGTGATTATTCCACTTTCAACCTCCTAGGGAATCCTGGGGTTTGCAGCTTCGAGAGGGGCCATTTGGCCCCTCTCAAAGCTGCAAACCCCAGGATTCCCTAGGAGGTTGAAAGTGGAATAATCACGCTATAAGGCTGTCGTGCAGAAAAGGTCTTAGTTTCCTTTTTTATAGCAATGAAGAAGATTTATAGCTTTCAGAGTTGCAGAAATAGAATGTTGCAGTCCTGACACTGACAGTTTCCGGGATCCAGCTCTGACCTAGAAAAAGTGTTCAGCTCTGCAAGATTACTGGCCCCTCCTTTGTTGTTTCCTGCCTAGACTTTGGAACATTATTCAGAAACCTCTAATGTGTCATCAGTCATTCTGAGAATTCTCTTACAGGATTGGTGTTATTTGCTACACCTTGCTTTACATGCAGTAGAAATGCACTGTTTACTCATGCAGCATCAATAAACTGAATGAGCAACACTAATTGTTTACGAATGCTTTGGGTTTAATCCTGGAAGAAAACGTTTGGGAAGTAATGAGTAAACATGACATCTGACACATAATTTTGGGGTGTAATGGTTAGGATCAGCTGCCAAAATGAATGTCACTATCTGCAGCTACGCAAAAAGCAATGCGTTGCAGACAATGCGCAACTTCCAACATCCAAACTCTGGGAATAATGTTTCTTCTCTAAGTGTGCCACTCTACTCACCCACAATACCTGGTGTTACCTGTACTACCTCTCAACAAAACTGACCTCCCACAATAGTGTAAAAATATAGCATGCCCATTTTGCTGCCAAATATACACATTGGCATTTTTCTGTTATTTTATTCTGCCTATATAGTTCCAAGGTAGGAAAACGCCTGCTAGGGCACTTTGATAAGAACTGGGATTCTACAACAAACTCAAGCAGAAGGTGTTTCTGCTCTACAACCAAGTTTGCCAGCAGCCCGTTCTTAACCCCGCGGCACCTTGCTTACCTTGGGTTCTCCAGGCTTTTCTACAACAGGACAACCCTGAAACAAAAATAAACCAAAGTGAAAATTCCATAAGGGGATCTGATCACTCAATCTGGAGCAAGCATGCTATGTCTCAAGCTATTTGGAGAAGAATACACTGGAGAAGAATGACCAGGACTGCCAGTTCCCCACTGTATAGAATCAGCCCATTTCTGCACTAGACTGTTATAGCACTATGATTCCACTTTCAACATCCTATGGAATCCTGGGGTTTGCAAATGCAGCTGGCATCTGTCCTCAAAGGACCCTCCCGAAATTGCAAACCCCAGGATTCCATAGGATGTTGAAAGTGGAATCATAGTGCTATAACAGCCTAGCGTTGAAATGGCTTATGTGAGCTTGGTTCTGGTACTGACTACAAATTCCTGGGCTGAACATGCTCAGAGACACTTTGTTCCTTAACTATTTGCAAATCTTAACACTGCCTGAATTGCTATTTTGCACCAAGCTCCCATAGGTGGATCTCAAGGTTCCAAAAGAACCCCTGCAGATCTGAAGTCTTGATCACGTCTGCTATAGAGCAGAAACCACAAGCCATTAGATTCCTCATGCATGCAATTTCCTGACACGTAAACACAGATAAGGTTTAGAACAGGAGGAAGATGACATCAAAAGAATACTTACGAGTTTAATGGGATGTATGGAGCAGACAGAAGGATCCTTTGCACCCCAGGCTTGCAAACTGGGGTACCCACCAGGTTCCAACACATAGGGATCATCATCAAAGAATGGTTTTGAGTAAACAAGCCACCTGTGGGTTACATAGAGGACAACGTGAACATATATTAACTTCCCACCTGTCACCAAAGGCAGAGATTTGAATTTTCTGAAGAGGAACTGGGAGCTTGATTGTGTGCTGTTAGTTTTACTTACTCCTTTCTATATGTTCAACTGATTTGTTCCAGTTGTTCCACTTCCCCATTTTTCACTCACCCATTTTTCTCACCCACTTTATTGCCTTCTCTAAAAAGCAGGAGTCTAGTTTAACCTTATGACAGACAGGCCAGCAGAGGTGAGAAACTGTGGCTTACAAGCTTGAAGTCCTTATATCTTTGTGGCTTGGATCACTGAAATGGACATGAATTCATCAAAAGTACTACTCCACTCTCATCCATACTCATAATTTCTAGAGTGCTTACACAATAGAACTTCACTGTGGATTGTGTCCATTGTTAATGAAAGGTTAGAGGACACCAGGGGAATTTTCCCCCTCAAAATGTCTTGGGGGGCTGAGCCTTCCAGGTCGGACTGCTGAATCTCTGAGTGAAGAACATTTTTAGTTACCCACACTGCCTTTGATGTAATGATACTGTGGGCAATTATGGGAATTTAAGGATGTCAGATCAGAGCTTGGAGTTATTATTTGAAAAAAATGCACCATGTGATCATTGTTAAGTATTTCTTTTCAAAAGAAACAAGTATTGTTTAATATATTAAATAAACACACTAAAAATGATTATCATTATCTGAAATTTTTCCCGATTAATGTTTCCCAGGTAAAAAGTAAATGTCACTTCTTGCGCAAAAAAAGGAAAGAAACTAAAATTAACGCTGTTGTCACTGAAACATTTAAAATGTTAACACTGACACTTCTTACTTATAAATGAAAAGTAATGACTAGTGTTTTTTTTTAATGTGTTCCTCCCAAGCTCTGGTCAGCCCACACTGCTATTGCTGCTGCCTGAAGTCAACAGATGAACCTTCTGGGTGAAGTACTGATGTTCTCTTGGCCTTCTTTCCTCTGTCCACCTACATGAAACTTGGAGCCATATCTGTGTCCTGTTTTAGCTTGTGCTTCAATCTCCATAAAAACATATACTCCTGAAAACCCGAAATTTGTATCGCCTCTCAAATAGAAGATGTCCAAAGCCCATTCTAACACCAGCAGATTGAAATCTGGCAATAACACAGAAGCGAGCCTTCTGTACAGGGGCCCCCCACTTTTGGAATATCTCCCCCCTCTGCAATATTTGGAAAATTTCAACTGTGGTATATTCTAGAGGTCTGTCTGAGACCAGATCTTGGAGACATTTCCTGTCCTGACTACAACTCCAAGCATGCCCTATCCAGAATGGCCAGAGGGCCATGCTGGCTGGGGCACTGTGGTAACTGGACTCCAAAAAAGTCTTTCTCTTAGGTTCTGGTAGAGGCTCATGTCTTAACTCCAAAATTTCCTGGCTGACTGTGCTACCCAGCTTGAGTTTTTAGCTTGCAGTTTTAAAATATCTTCTCACAGATAATCTTTTAGTGTTCTGAGTGAAATATTTGTTTTGCTTCTTTTTTTGAAAAAGCCTTCTATACTGATTTTTGTACATTCCTTTGAGATATCACTTCATATATGGGAAGCAGTACATAAATAAAGTAAAATGCATATAACACGTATCTCTTACAGGCCAGAATATACAATGATGGAAGCTGCTCTCAAGGGTTGGTTGCATATCCGTGTGTCCACTGAGGAATCTGTGAACCTCTGTTTCGTGCCCTCTCCATTTTCCTCAGAAAATAAACTGATCTCAGGGATCTTATAGTCCTGGAACAGAAAGGATTTTCCATGGTTAAGAGAAGAAAGAGCTAGAGAATTCTTGTTTTCTGACCAAGCTAGTTTCCAGCATCTAGAAATGTACCACAAATTTCAAAATTACTTTCAAATCCTCTAACAGTCAAGTTACCTAGACTGTCAAGGACAGAGGTATCTTACTTGAATGAGCTCTTGTGACCTGTGCTGAAATTAGATCCAAAACTATGATGGGTGAAATCCATCACATTACACACAAATATGAGCCAATATAATCAAGGGCTCCAGTGCATGCATAAATTGTTGCATTACTGCACAACCCAGGGCAGCTTATAAACTGCTACTTACTTGGGGCAAAACAAAAATTACCATTATGTGGCCAGACAGAAAATCTTTGTAAAAGTTAGTTCCTTCTTTTTAAAAATAGTCACAGAAGACTAACAGGCAAGCATCCTGGCTAATAACAGTTTTTTAAAACTCTCCCTCCCAAAAGTTGGCTTAACTGATTCATCAGCCAAATCATTTCATGTAGGATCAAAACGTGGGCCTCTCATCTGTTTGGAATCCTCAGAAACTTCCATGTATGAATAAGGAGCAATGCTGATGGCTCTCTCTACTGATTCTGTAAGTGCTTTTTAAAAGTATAAACAATCATTATTCTGTTGGTTTTCCTTTTTAGGTAACCAAAACATAAATGCAGTATAAGTGTACAGGCTCTATGGAAAAGTTCCACAGGTCAGAAATAGAAACTTTGCATTTATAAGGTTCCAGCCTCTCCAGATATGGCTAGAAAAGACCTCTGGAGAGCTGCCAATCAGAGCGAGAATACTAAGCCAGATGCACTAAGTACAAGTCAAATCCCCTTGTTTCATCATCTTTCTTTCTTTCTTTCTTTCTTTCTTTCTTTCTTTCTTTCTTTCTTTCTTTCTTTCTTTCTTTCTTTCTTTCTTCCTTCCTTCCTTCCTTCCTTCCTTCCTTCCTTCCTTCCTTCCTTCCTTCCTTCTTTCCACCAGAACTGGAACTCATTGAATTGCTGACTGACTGGTTTGCCAGGAGGAGAAAGATCTTAACCAGACGTGGAACTCTTATCCCACTTACTCTCACGACCCTCTTGAGCGAACCAATACGGAATGGTGCATCCTCAGCTTCTTCTTCCTCTCTGTGGTACATTCTCCAAGGGTTCGTGATCTCCACATCCCCTTCTGCCAGCACACATTTCCTTCCGTAGAACCGTGGCTTCTCATACATCACCCAGCTGGAGACCACAAGAAATTGTTCATTTGATTAGTGCCAAGTACAGGGAAGAGCTGGGGCTGGGCTACCTGTACAAGATCGGTGTGACCGCTGAAAAATGGCTTGGGTACCCACCCATATTTCTCAAGTTCTTTCAAGAAAGCCTTCCTGCAGTAACACTCAAGCTTAGGGATGCTTATCAAAAATAGCTGACAAACCTGTTTGTTTGAGTTTTAAAAAGCGATTGGCAAATATCATTCTAGGCTACCCTGCAATATTACAAATTTATTTCTTATTTATTAGCCCACCATTTCTTCAGTAAGCTAAAGGTGGTCTATGTGGCTCTCCTCATTCACAGGTATTTTTCTAAATGAAATGTATCTCCACTTGGCTGTTTCTTTGTATTATCACAGAACTTTCTACGATGGCCACCACCAGTAAACACAGCTGTTGTTTCCAGGACGTAGATTCAATAAAGATCAAGCAAGGGAAAGAGAAATGTTTGCACCACACCAAAATGATCCTAATGTTCAACAAGTGTAATATTGATAAAGTACATTAGCACTTTGGCTGTAGTAATAATAACAAAGAGGGCTCGGTGGAAATCAATTTCTAAAATGTTGTAGGAACCTAGATTTGGCACATGATCAATGGGAGAGGGAAGAAGGAAGGAGAAGAGGGAAACCTGAGATATTTCAAGAAAGAGTTTGGGTGCAGAACCATGAATATGCAGGTAAAATCAAAACAAAAAGAACTAGAAACCCTTTACTTCCAGAGACTTTCCCTCCTCTCTGGATGAGCCCTTATCCTCATGAGTACCATGGAAGGTAAGTCAGGTTAAGAGGGAGTGTGACTGGCTCAAGGCCACCCAGTGAGTTGCATGATAGTAACTGTCATCATATCATCCTAGAGTATTTTCTTGCAGTTTTCCTTTCATTTCTACCCAGGGCCTGTTTTTCTGCCTGTTCAGCACATAACCCTCCCTTGTAGTGCAATTTACAGCAAAGTCAACCAAGGATTCACTTACCCTCCTCGGACCACTCGGATGGAAATGGTGTGGGAGAGTGGCCAGGATGTGGCATCACTGATATCACCCCAGATTTCCCTCTTTTGGCCCCCAAAACCTGATTCAGAGTATATAATGATCTATACAAACATGGAGAAAGGGAGAAAAGATTACCAACAATGCAATATCCAGAACTTGGAAACGTTACTTTTTGGACAAAAACTTTCCAAATCTCACAACCCCACTTGGGGATTCTGGCCATTCTTGCCCCCAAAAGTAACTTTTCCAAGCTCTGCTCCTTCCTATGATCGTATCAACACCCCTCCCCATTCCATATATCATTTTGCTTCCATACCTTTCCTGGTCGCACGTTCACCTTCTTTAAAGGTTTATTCTCTTCTTGCTGCTGCAGTTTAAAGATAAAATGGGAACTTGTTTGAGAAATGAAACAAAATAGAGCTTTATATTTCAGAAACGGTGTCTTGTACTACCTTGTACACATTAAAAAAACATGCTTAGAGTCAACATTTTCTTTTTGGGGAGAATGTTGGAAGGGAGGATCTGGATGTGACTTCAACAAATAACACCTTTTGGGGACATAGTTTTTTTTCATCAGGAAATCTTCTTCCCCTCAGTCTTGTCTCAGGTCAATTTGTCCTCCCCCATCTGCTTCTGGTGGAAAAAAAAACCCTGACATCTTGTTGAATTTTTGTAAACATTCCTCAAGTGCTATGACATTTGCCTTCCCATCTCTGATAACCCATCCACCTCTTTTTTAAAATGAACCAATAGTCCAAGGAAGGCATAGCTTAGAAGAGTTACAGTGGCCACGGAAGATATAAGAGGGGACTTAACTCTAAAATGGAATTTTTCCAAGTTCTCTGTGAAGGTCGTGTTGGGAAATGATGCCATGGCTTGGTTAAATGGTACTTCATCTGACCAGTAGAGTTGTAACTCTACATGTAGTTTATTTAAGACTCTGGAGACTAGGGTTTGATTCTCCACTCAGCCATGGAAATCCACTGGGCTTGAAGGCACGCAACAATATTTATGTATTTCAGAAAATATATTAATCACATAATTAAAACAGCAGTGCAACCTGCCATGGAACAACTTACAACAAAGGTTATGGATTTCTTATTATGAGCTGTATTTCTGGAGATATCACTGTGTGTGTCCTGAGGGAATACATCCTAAGCCCTGACAAGAGACTGCTGATAACCTGCAATATTCAAGTGCTGGGGCTCTAAGCCACAAAAGCTTAGATCAGTCTCCTGCAACCTATTAATCTTGAGAAGCAGTAGAATACCAGACCCTTTGCACACTATGCAGTCATAGCATTATGATTCCACTTTGACTGCCATAAGGAGTCCTAGGGTTTGTAGTGGTGAAGCACTAGAGCTCTCTGGCTGAGAATTCTAAATAACCCTTCCTAACTGCAAATCCCAGGATTCCGTAAGATGTTAAATTGTAATATGGTGCCATAACTATGTAGTATGAAAGGGCTCAAGGCTTACGAAACCGTGGGTCCACCCCCTGGCTGGTTCCTCCACTGGGCTTCCAGATTTCTAAACCATTGTCTGACTACACAAGGAATCCTCAATCTTTGACCCTCCAACTGTTTTGTATTTCATCTCCCACAGGGCTCCACCAGAACGGGCAATTAATGATAGATTCTGGGAGACGAAGTTCAACAGAGGATCAAAAACTGAGAAACACTGGCTTACATGGTACCTTTTGTTTATCTGATCTTCTGCAGTGGCTGCAATATAGTGCCTTTCTCCATTACACTGTTATAGTGGTATTGTTCCACTTTCAGCATCCTGTGGAATTCTGGGGGTTGTAGTTTACTGAGGCCAAGGAGCTCTCTGGCTGAGAATTCCAAAGGCCCCTCCCTGAACCGCAAACCCCAGGATCTCACTGGATGTTGAAAGTACAATAATACCACTATAACAGCGTAATGTGGAAGGGCCCATAGTGAAGAACTGTGGTGTTTCCCAGCCATCTCCTGCACCCAGTCAACTGATTTTTATCTAATTAAATATTTTAAGCTCCTAGACCAGCTGGTTAATTCACTGGTTAGCGTAGTTGGTTCCAAATGTTTAATTTAATCAACACTGATTACTTGGGCAGCATTTATATTTTGAATTGTTAAATTAAAACAACTCTATTTTTTCAGATTTAAATTATTTACAATTGATTTTAAATGAAATTAAACCAATCTAAATACATTTTAATTTTAAAATTAATATAATTATAAATTAATTTTAACTTTAATTTTAAATTAAAAACGTAAAATATTAAAATATTTGCCTTACTGTAGAAAGACTGCAAATGACAGGCACTATCGGAAAAGATGCATTCTGTCTCCCCTCCCTTCCCCTGCATCAACGATTATCTTTTTCTAGGACAATGCCTGCTACAATAAATATTCACATCATCTTACAATGTAAAAAATTGTGACTTCTGAAAATTACTGGCTAGGATACAGACTTTGCTACACTTATGAGTAGGACCACTGGAATCCGTGGGACAAATAAGTAATGAAATAAACCTTTTATAATTCAAAGAGATAAAAAGTAGAATTAGGTATTTTTTGTTGTTGTTGTGTGCCTTCAAGTCATGTACAACTTATGGAAACCCTAAGATGAACCTATCAGGGAGCCTTCTTGGCAAGATTTGTTCAGGGGTTGCCTTTGCCTCCCTCTGAGGCTGAGAGAATGTGACCTGCCTAAGGTCACCCAGTAGGTTTCCATGGCTGAGTATGGTTTCAAACCTTTGTCTCCAGATTTCTAGTCCAGCACTCAAACTACTGTACTACACTGGTCTAATTCTTATTGCTAGTTTCAACAAGAGTGGACCTACTGAATCACTGAGGTTTTTTATGAGTGTTGATTTACTATTTAGCAATTTATTCAACGGTCTACTCTAGCTGGGAGTAGCAATCAGACTTAGACCAAGGTAGTGGATTAAATGTGGGTCCCCTACAACAGCAGTTGGCTAAACGTGGTGTATGGGATATATGGACCTAGGCCATTTCTGCACTAAACTGTTATAGTGCTATTATTCCACTTTCAATATCTTATGGAATCCTGGGGTTTGCAGTTTAGGGAGGGGCCTTTGAGGCCCCAGGATTCCACAGGATGTTGAAAGGGGAATAATAGCACTGCAACAGTCTAGTGCAGAAATGGCCCAAGATCCTTGCCCCTTTCTGCACTACACTGTTATAGTGCTATTATTCCACTTTCAACATCCTGTGGAATTCTGGGGTTTGCAGTTTACTGAGGCCAAAGAGCTCTCTGGCTGAGAATTCTATATGCCCCTCCCTAAACTGCAAAACCCAGGATTCCACAGGATACTGAAAGTGGAATAATAGCACTATAATAGCATAGTGCAGAAAAGGATATCAGCTCCCATCCTGTCAAAAGTCCCTCCAACTGAGGTAAGACATATACCTGTTTTCAGCCCTTACTGAAAACATTTCTCTTCAAGCGTTTCCTGTCTCATAAATTCCAGCCAGTTTTATTAATATGTTTGTTCTAACTGTGACCTTTTTTTTGTTTGCTTCGGTCGTCTCTACACTGCTTCAAAATTTTCGAAATGAATCCGTTTATAAGTGCTACAAATAAATAATACTGCAATTTGTCAGTCAGACCTCCTTCTTGTCCCAGTCCTGAGAGGACCCCCTGGCTTCTGTCCGGTTCCTTCAGTGAGCATCCCTGGCTCTTTGGCAGTCATTTATGAGAAATAAAGAACAACTTCATGATGGTTAAGCTCCTGCACCCTGTGCTCGGGTACACCATCACCCCCAGCAACTTCAGGGAGAGCTGAGCAGCTGAGTGGTTTTGGCCTTGTAATCATCATCTTTTTGAAGGCCGGTTTTGTACAGCTCTTTTGGCACCCATCAGATGCTGCGCCAGAAACTCTGCTGCAGGCTGAAGGCGTAGATCCCAGGTGGAGAAAAACCCTGTTGATATATACTGTGGTACAGCAGATATATTTACCTGCATACACAGAGATGCACACACAGATCACAGACATTAAATAGTGCACTTTTCTCCCATCCTTCCAGAACAATCAAGAGAATGTCTCTTAATGGGATGTCACATCATTACAGCTGCCACCAGCTTGAATTGCTTACCTCGCTGCACAGCCTAGATCTGCTTACCTGAGCTACTGACCGGGATGTGCCTCTGGACTGAACAACCATCTCCTTGGAGCCTCTGCTTGCCCTTGGCACCCTGGAAGAAGGCTCAGCATGGATCCCAGATGTTGGTGACTCAGAGCTCCAATGTTCGTATGCATTTTCTACTTGAGGCCCACTTGGAAATGTCTGGTGTTCCACATTGCTTTTTGAGGCACCTGAGTTCAGGAAAATAATGGAGCACCTCACTTCTTTCCCTTTTGTTGGCTCCCTGAATTGGGACTTCTCCGGGGAGATGAACCTGCTGTAGAGAAGGCTGTTGTCCAAGCGGGAATAAGGCTTATTATCTTCCACCACCTTCTTGTCTGGGAGACCAGACAAGAGAGAGATCCCTTTGAGAATGTTAGCTCTGATCAAGTTGGTCTGATTGGCTATGACTTTTGGAGCAATGACTTTGGCTTCCTGATCCCCAAGTCCTTGTTGCAGCTTCCCTAGGAACGACCCAATCTCTTCTTCCGTCTTGAATGACTTATTTTCCCAAGGGTAAGATTTCCTGGCCCGCTCTTTATCCTGAAACATTTCATCCATGCAGAGATATGGATTCTCTATTTCTTCTGTTTCTTCTTCTGCAAGGCCTGTGTCTTCCTCCTTGAGATCTTTTCTTTCTTCTGAGTTCTTCTCTTCAGTGAAACCAAACAATTCTCCTAGAGCTGTTGGAAGAGGAACCTGTGATTTTGGTGTGATGTGGTC
Organism: Iguana delicatissima; assembly: GCA_948472985.1. Lineage (NCBI taxonomy): Eukaryota > Metazoa > Chordata > Lepidosauria > Squamata > Iguanidae > Iguana > Iguana delicatissima. Next base: position 760,086 of record CAOKZL010001161.1, on the reverse strand, counting down.
TTCGTGGATGGGTGGGAGGGGAGTGTGCTTTGCAAGAGTGGAGGGGCGTGGAGACCTAGGGAGGAGTTTCAAGGGCTTTCGCAGTTCAGCAGGCTCCATGTTACGGAGGGTGTCTACAAAAAGCTCCATGTCCACCAGTTCCTCTGGTTCCGTTTCTGCCATCTTGTTTCTGTTTCCGTTTTTATGACCTGGAGATTCCTGGGAGGAATTTGTTGTATCAGCAAGAGTTATGCTTGGCTCTGGTGTAAGTACCAGGGAATCTTTTCTTGGGCCTTGCTGTTCTTCAGTTGGCTCCATCTGGCTGGTGAGTTTCTGGTCCTGTGGAGCAATTTCCTGAGATCCAGAGGAATTTCCAAGCACACTAATTTCTTCTTCAGTACCTGATGGACACCACATACTCTGGGATCGAGATAAACTGGCCACATCCCCTTTTGATGGATTACTGTCCTGTTCTAGCCCATTTGCCACAGGGCCCCTAGGATCGGCCATGCTTTTCTCCTTTTCAGACCTGCTCTCTGCAAACAGGTTGCTGTGTTTGTGGAAGACAGGTTTGCTCTGCAGGCTGCACTCTCTCTGGGATGTGCTGGGAGGAACAACTCCCTCCTCAAATGTGGTATCATCTCTGTTTGATGTGAATGCAGGGTTTGGCAAAAGTGTACACCTTTGCTTCTGGGCGTTGCTCGTGCTGGCATTTCCAGATTGAGTCACACAGCTTTCTGGTTGTGAACTTACTGTAGAATTATTACAAGCATCAGAGAAAGATGCAGGGATTATTTTTGGAGACTTGGTATCAGGGGGATCATCCTGGGATTGCCAGTTTTCTTTAGGTGAAACGCAAGTTGGAGAGCTTGAGGCAAGGGATCTCTCTTGCTCGGATTTGCTCCCATTTCCTGTCCCAGGACTGGACATGACAATCTCTCGCCCTGCTCTGTAGACAGTGGCAGTTCCAGCTTGTGGTACAATGACTTGCCTTTCAGATCTAAAGACAACCAGGTTGCCACCCTTGGGAGAGTACCACTGGGTCTGGGATGTGGCGACAGTGCTGGAGCTAACAGCACAGGGCAAGGGACTCAACACACAAGGCCCAAAAGAAGGTTGGGGGCTCATGACACTGGGCATATAGTTTCCCCCACTGAAAGAAATAGTGTTAGCAGATCTTGATGAGTAGCTTTCTGTTTGGTCTCTAAGCATGGTGGCACTGGACAAGTTGCATTCCCCAGGAGATCCTGGACCTGTAGCAGGGCTAGTGCTATCTGATGTATAGTTTTTCCTCTGGGACTCTGCTGCTCTGGTGCTGACAGGAGTGGAAGGGAAATTCTCCTGGGATCCATCTATGATGTGGGTTTCTGGCTGATATCCAGTGCCTAGATGGGTGTCAATAGCAGCACCACAGTGGTTTTCTCCCAGGGATTGGGTTGCTATTGTGCTATTTGTTTCTTGCATCTCTTTTGGCTTTGGGCCTGGGGAATACACTTGAGCAAACACAGGTCCATGGGCTGTAAAATTTCTCTGTGGGTTAAGAGAACGAGAATGCTCCTCAAATGATGAAGTGGGAGAAAAACTTTGAGACTCAGATAGGGAAGATGAGCCCCTGCTATCAGCTGGAGAAGATGACAACTTGGCATCAGCTGGGAAAGAGGAGAGCTTGGCCTCTGTGGGGGAGGATGGGCACTTGGTTTCTGCAGGAGGAAATGGCCGTTTGGTATCTGCTGGGGAAGACGAGTCCTTGGCTTGTGTTGAGGCAGATGGGTGGCTTCTCTCTTCCAGGGAAGGTGGGCATGTGGTATTTGCTGCAGAAGAAGAATGTCCACTTTTTGCTGAGGAACAGGGGCGCTTGTTGTCTTGTGGGGAAGACGGGCACTTGGCAATTCCTGAGGAATATAAGCGTCTCATATCTGCCACAGAAGGCAAGGACCTGGTGTCTGGTGAAGGAGACACAGGTGTATCCACTGGGGAGGAGGAGCAAGGGTGTCCTGCTGTGAAAGATGAGTGTTGACTCTCTACTGGAGAAGATGGATTCTGGACAGCTGCTGAGAAGGAGGGTGTCTGGGTATCTCCTGGCAGGCAAGACTGCCTGGCATGTGATGGAGAAAGAGATGGCCTGGTACCTGCTGGAGAATGGGAACGCCTTGGACCTGCTGGTGAAGGAGACCGCCTACTATCTGCAGGAGAATGAGACCATTTGTTCTCTGTTGGGGAAAAGGAGGACCGAGTTTCTGTTGGAGACTGGGACCTCCTTCCATCCAGTGGGAAAAAAGGCCGCCTGCCCTCTACTGGGGAAAGGAGCTGCCTGGCATTTGCTGGAGAAAGAGGTCGCCTGGCATCTGCTGGTGAAGAGACCGCCTGTTCTCTGCTGGAAAACGGGCTGGAGAAAAAGACCGTCTGTTATCTGCTGGGAAATGGGCTGGGAAAAAGACCGCCTGTTATCTGCTGGAGAAAATGATCTCTTGGTATCCGCTGGGGAAATGGATCGCCTGGCGCCTACTGAAGAAAGAGCTGGTGAAAGAGAGCTCCTGTTATTTGATGGCAAAAGAGGGTGAGAAGCTTCCTTGGAGAAACGTAACCGCCTGCTGTGCACTGGGGAACGGGAACGCCTGTTGTCTGCTGAGGAGGTGCCATTGGTGTCCATCCCTACAAGCCCCTTCTCCCAGGCCTCAAGGAGCATGGACACTCGAGAAGGGCTGTGGGATCTAGCACCTCCTTTCTCTGTCATCTGAGAGGCAGTTGTCATTTTGCAAAAGGGAGGTTTGGCTTCTTGATTTGGCAGTTCAAAAATTGTTTTCTTCCATCTGAATGAAGTACTTGTAGCGGATCTCCCTGCCCTGTGTGAGCTAACTGTGATTTTTTCCATGTTGTGCTCAACTGGAAACAGATCTCTCCTGATGTCACACAGTCTTTTAGGGTGCAATTCTGCTTCGTTGGATGCCTGAGAAATTCCACTTGATTTGGAAAAGCTAGCGATGTGGGGTGGAGGAAATAAGACAAAACCAACAGTTAGGCCTAGGAGAGTCAAAAGATCCCCCAAACTCTTTGCAACTACATTTGGAGCCCTTCATATTTATACCTTTTACAGAACCTAGAAGAGTTACCTTTTGGACTAAAACTTTCTGTATCTTTCAGCTTGCATGGCCCTGGCTAGAGGATTCTAAGAGTGTCAGTCCAAAAATGGAACTGTTTGCCAAGCTCTTTTCTCCCCTTCCTGGCTTTTTGGACCAACATTTAGACAAACTTCTTAGCCTTTTATTTGGGCAGTGAGGTCCGCTCCATCAGCTCAGTGAAGAAACTGCATACCTTTTGACTCCTTCCCCACCCAATGGTCAAGTAGCTTCCACCATTCCACCCAGAAACAGTAGAGAGAAAAATGGAAGAGTGGAATTGTTTGCCATCCCTCTCCTTTTCCCTCCGCCACTAGGACATATCTCTGCAAAACAAAGATGCCTTAGATACTGGAATATATATTTCTGTACATCCCTGATTCTTTCCCTTCACGCTTATTCTCATTCAGCTCTCTTTCATACTTCAGTTGGCACTCTGCATTCGCTAGGGTTAAGGGTGCAGGACCCTCACAAAAGTGGAAAAATCGCAAAGTGTGTGTTTGTCTGTGGAAAGGAAGATGAGGCATGGTGGGGAGAACGGGTACCCAGGGTCCAAACAAGGTCAGGGAGAGGAGAAGGAAGGGGGCTGGCTTGGTATGGTGGTCCTATACTTCCTCTCTCTTTTCCATCCCCTTCCTTGGGCATGAGGTGGCATCAAGACAGGGTTTGTGGTGCTGAGAAATCCATCTGCAAGACATCCTCAGCCAGGCAGCAGCTGGTGGAGAAGGATGAGGGGAGGGGTTTAAAGGGTTGCACAACCTGACCAAAGCTGCCCAAAAGGAAGGCCCCCCTGGAAAAGAAATACCTGAGGGGAGGGGCAGGGTTTAAAAAAAAACTCACAAAAATCATATCCGTGAAAGTCAAACCTACAAATGTGGAAGACCAACTGTACACAGTTGATGCCATGGCTCCATCCTATGGAATCCTGAGATTTGCACTTTCATGGGGTGTTTAGAATTCTCTGGTTGAGAGCACTAGTGGATTGTTGTTGTTCAGATTTGTTTCTAACTTATGAAACAACCCTAAGTCGAACCTATCATGAGGTTTTCTGGGGCTGAAAGTGTGTGACAGGCCCAAGATTACCCAGTGAGTTTCCACAGCTGAGCAGGGAATCAAACGCTGGCCATAGTCCAATGCTCAAACCAAAACATTTCATCACCAAATTACAGATCCTAGGATTCCATAGGTGCCGCTAAATCTGTTAAAGTGGCAGCAAAGTATTATAATTGGATAATGTGAAAGAAACCTCAAAAGTCATATTCTCCATGTTTCAAACTCATGAAAGCCATGGACCTGCAGGAATTACCTGGAAGACATATGATTTGGTCCTCCCAGGCTATTAGTTGTTTAATTTGAATGTCCCTGTATTTGCATTTTGAACTCAGTTTTCAGGACTTGAAGTAAGCTGAGCACCAAGGGGGAAAGGAGAAAGAGGAAAAACAAACAGGGACATTTGAAAAGCATATGAAAAAGTGGAAAAACAGAGAATTAATTGGGGCTATCCCTGTCAAATCGGGACAATTGAAAGGCATGGAGTTAACTGAGTGTAAATTACTTTTGGATTCTGAACTCAGTTTACAGCAACTGAACTAAGCCAGGGCAAAGGAGGAAACCGGGAAGAAAAAAGAAAAAGTGAGACATTTTAAAAGCAACTGAAAAAGTGGGGTGACAGAGGATTAGTAGAGAGGTTCCTGTCAAATTGGGACAGTTCGAGAGAGTATGCTTCAACTGTTATGGTGACGTCCTGTGGAATCCTTGGGTTTGGGCCATTTCAGCACTAGATTGGTACAGCGCTATTATACTACTTTCAACATCCAAGGGAACCCTGGGGCTTGCAGTTTAGGGAGGGACCTTTGAGGGTGACCTTTAAGGATGGATAACGCTGTAACAGTCTAGTGTGGACATGGCCTTGTAGTTTGGTGAGGAATTGAAGTACTCTAATTGGGAATTCTAAATGCCTCTGTCTAAACTGCAGACTACAGGATTTCACAGAATGCATCTAGGGCCGTTAAAGTGGAATCTTAGTGCTATAACTGTGTAGCGTGAAAGGGCTTTAAACAGCAAATCCCAAGGTGGGCCTTATCCCTTCTACTTGAAAGGTGTCGGGGTGAGTGCTGAGCTTCCAAGATCAAACAGGATCCGATATCTTTTGGGTATTTAGGGCCTCAATAACAGCAATACCAATGCAAAAAAAAACTTTTCACTAATAATTCCTTGCTGTACCTCAGCACGCTGACAGGAGGCCCTGGAGTACAGCATTGCTTTAGATGATGATCTTAAAGGTTGGACAGGTTTTTCAGGTTCACCTTTTAATATTTTACAAAACAAGGAGCTTATGTTAAATGACTCATTTCTTGAACATTGTTTGTATGTGATGTGGAGGTCAGGAAGATAAGCAAAATTAGGTGTGCTTTAGATGCCGTTTCTATGCCAATTGTCACTGGTATTTCTTCATAATAGGAAGAAATAATAGAGAAAAATGCCTTTAAGCACATGTGGAGTATATTTCTCTCTCTAATTTGGGGATGAGGTTTTGAGGACATCCAGATGTTTTGGGACTGCAAATATTGCTCACTAGGGTTATGTTGGCTAGGAGGGCTGATGAGAACCGTCATTCAAGAACATCGAGAGACTCACACAGTACATAGTAATCTCACCAAGGCTTTAAATAAAACTGATTAAGGGGAAAATTTTCCCACTCTTGGTTGAAGTGAACTTGGACTGGACAGCTCTCTAAGAGAAAGCAGGCAACCGTGCAGGAAGCAGGGCCTAATTTCCACCCCCAACTCCCCTTCCCCACACATAGTCTTCATGTGTCCTGGTTTTCATCTATGAAATATTGGAGAGTATAATGTAGGGGAATTCCAATTAACCAGTCAGTGACCAGGGAGGACCCAATCATATCTCTTCCAGGTAACTCCTGCAAGTATCTAGTTAATATAAGAGCAAACCACTGAGAATATGAACCTGAGGTCTCTTTCACATTATGTGGTTATAACACTTTGATACCACTTTAACTGACATAGCAGCATCCTATAGCATCCTGGGATTTGTAGTTTGCTGTCTGATCTTTGGATGTAGTTCCACCTTTTGACCAGAATGGGGTGACAGCACACAGCCAGTCTTCCCCAGTGAAGTCCTTTTTCTTATACACAAGACCTGTTGTATACTGAAGTTCTGGCAAAATCATTTCTGCAGCTGCTCACCTTAAAGGCATGTGAACCTTGCTAGAGAGAAAGGAAAAAAAGTGGCAATCCAGACTGGTGGAGCAGTTGCTGTACTCCCAGTTTAAACTCTTGTTTGACTGTTGGCTGCAAATGTCAGCTCAGCCTTGTCAACACATTCCGCACTAAACTGTTCTAGTGCTATTATTCCACTTTCGACATCCTATGGAATCCTGGGGTTTGCAGTTTAGGCAGGAGCCTCAAAGCCCCCCCTAAACTGCAAACCCCAGGATTCCATAGGATGTTGAAAGTGGAATAATAGCACTAGAACAATCTAGTGCGGAAATGGCCACAGCCTTTTCTCTTCCAGAGTAACAGAAGGTGGTTGTGAAATTCAACGTGTCCTGGCCTACTTGAGGGTGGAACAACATTCAAGATGAGTCAGGTTTATGTCTGGGCTCTACCAAGCTGCTGACAACATTCCAATAAGCCAAAAGATCCAGGGCAATAATGCTGCCTCTGCAGATGCTGCGAGAAAATATCCTTTCCTTTTCTGAAACGCAGCAGTGGTTGCTTTCAAAGAGATGGTGATGATGTAAAGGCTTCCTAAGTAACACCCTGCTTCATCAGATTTCAAAATCCGTCTACATTTTAACACATCTCTTCCCATAAGCTCCAAGTAGGAAGAGTAATGGTGCCATTTGGACAAGACCTTGGGACACGCAGAATGGGAGCAGGAAAGCCTCCCAGCACGGAAAGGAGGCTTGGCACATTTTGAAATCAGTGAAGAAATGCCCATTAATGGAACCTGGGAATGTATGGTTTTGGACCATAGCTCCTCAAATCTTTCAACCAGCATAGTCAGGGATTCTAGGAGTGGTATCCAAAAAGATCTTTTCTCAGCCCTGCACACTAACACCTAAATAAAGCTTTTAAATTTAGAGTCAGAAATGCTCCTGAGTGTATCATGGCAAGGATGCATGCAGTAAAGTCAGGTGATAGATGTACACTAAGGCACTGATGAATTTGTTAAAAAAAGTGGATAACATTTTTATTAAGATCAGCTGAAAGATGATAAAGAAGTGATTAAATTTTTCAGCTGATCAAAATTTTTCATTATGTTAAGCAAAAAAAAGGGGGGGGGCTGAAAGGATATTGGCCTAACATTCCACCTGCTAAAGCGTTCTGATAGACTCTAAAGCTTGCTCTAGTCTTTGTGACCTTTTAATTGGATCTAACAAATGTATTATCCCATGGGTACCTTTGGACTTTTTCTGCTGGATCAACATAGCAACCTGCAATTTTTTTTGCTACTGTGTGTATATATGTGTGTCAGTAGGTCTCAGATAGAGAGCCAGTGTGGTATAGTGGTTTGGGTGAATTCTGGAGACCAGGGTCGAATCTCCATTTGGCTATGGAAAGCCACTGATGACTTTAGGCAAGTCACACTCTCTCAGCCTCAAGAGGAAGGCAAAGGCAAACCCTCTCTGAAGAAATCTTGCCTAGAATGCCCCCACCCAGTATTGCCATAAGTCGGAAATGACTTGAAAGCACACAACAGCAACAAGGTTTCAGATAACATATAATATCTACTACACAGCGGACTACATTTTCAAGCCATGCCATGATTCCGAACCAGTATTTTGTAGGCTTCTACAAACGACACCAGAATAAGCCACTCTGGATAGTTTAAATACAAGGGAGACTTTCAAAAAGTAGAAATGATCACAGAACACAATAAGAATAGCTGGAATTTTCCACCTGCCATAAGGAATTGCTTTTTTAAAATGGTCTCCACAGTGGGCCTGCAATGCTATTTAAATTGCCTCTCACCCCTGGTATTTCTACGGCGGTTTTCTCCCGTCTGATGCCTTACAGGTATGTTTAGATTACAATTCCGATCAATTCCAGCCCATTCCCATCAATTCCAGTGGTCAGAATAATGTGAGTTGCATTCCAAGACATGCGGAGGGTGCTCAGTTGAAGCAGGCTGTGTTAATGCACTGCTGCAATTCTTGCCTTATTATTGCTTGTGCAGCCAGTTGAGTACAGTAGTCCTTACTTATGTGACATGACTGATGTGGTTGCTATGTACTTCCAAGAAGTCATGGCACGTGCTACCCTGTCCTGGTAGTGTTTTATAAAGGAGAGTCTATGGAGTGGGCAGGGGAATCCCTTACTCCCTTTGCCAATGGCATGAATTCCCAGGGAGTAGAGACACTCGTATGCAAAGGCAGGAACACCTTGCACTCCTTCCACATGCTCTCTCAGTTTAAATCTTACCCTAGAGCAGTGGTTCTCAACCTGTGGGCCCCCAGATGTTTGTGGACTTCAGCTCCCAGAAGCCCCAGCCACTATGGTCAATGCTCAGGGCTTCTGGGAGCTGAAGTCCAAAACATCTGGGGACCCACAGGTTGAGAACCACTGCCCTAGAGCCTTGCAGAGTACACAACTGTGGTGGCAGCACAACGGTGCTTAGAAGGAACAGAAGAAATAGATACAACATGCTGTTCTTTGGGTATGCATTAGATCAGCACTTGTTATTTCTGCAATATATTTATACAAGGCAGACCTGTGACAAAAGGTTGCAGTCTGGAGTGTCCTGGTCTGTGTTCTCGTAACCCTCTCATAAGGTTTTTGTGGCAAGGTTTATTAAATATTTGAAGGGATGCCATGTAGAGGAGGGAGTGGGCTTGTTTTCCGCTGCTCCAGAGACAAGGAGCAATGGATTCAAACTGCAGGAAAGGAGATTCCACTTGAACCTCAGGAAGAACTTCCTGACGGTCAGGGCTGTCTGGCGGTGGAATGTGCTGCCTCGGAGTGTGGTGGAATCGCCTTCCTTGGAGGTTTTTAAGCAGAGGCTGGATGGCCATCTGTCGGGAATGCTTTGAGGGTGTTCCTGCATAGCAGGGGGTTGGACTGGGTGGCCCCTGGGGTCTCTTCCAACTCTACATTTCTATGATTCTATGAGAAGAAGGTTTGTCACTCCTTCCTCTAAAACTGGGAAAGCATAACTTGCTCACAGTCACTCGGGGTTTCCATAGCTGAGTCAGGATTTAAACTCTTGTCTCCCATAATCTTAGTTCTACACTCAAACCACTTACACCATGCTGGCTCCTGAGACAGGGTTACCCCTCCTGGCCCCCCCCCATACTGGAGCAGATAAATTACTATATACACTTATATATAAATCTAAAAATTTTAGTCAAAAAATTGATCCCCCAAAAAACCTAGGTCAATTTATCCCCAGGTCAATGTGAGTACTGTACCTTAACTCTTACCAAAAAAAGGAAACATCCCCTTTTCTGAGTGGTGAAAGATGAAAGCTTAGTCCATCCCAGGAGAATCTAGAAGCAGCACTGACTCCCTCTATTCTATTCTCTCCACTGCAGTGCTGCTTCTGGCCTTTTTGAATGCCTGTTGGGGAAATGGCGCTTCTCCGCAAAGGAGTGCCAAAGAGTAGACGGGGTTGGTGGGTTTTTTTAGATTCTCCAGGGATGGGCTAACTTCTTACTTTTTACCACTCCACTCAGAGAAGGGGATGGCTCCTTTTTATAGATAAGAGCTAATATTGTACTTTGAATTTTATTTTTTTAAAAAGAACCATCCCCTTCTTTGTGTAGAGTGGCAAAAGGCTTTTTTGAATGCCTGGGTGGGAAAATGGTGGTGACAGCAGCCTGGGGTGGCTGGTACTTCTCTGTCTCCATGGAATGACCCTCAACTTATTCATGGGTCATATCAAAATCCATAATTTTGGCCCCAAAACCCCAAAACGAGGTCAATTTATTATACACAAGCACATATGGTACATTCTCTTTTTTGTCTTCAGCTATCCACAATTCAAATATCCTGATGTCTATTGGACTCTTCAGAGATTCTTTACTGATAACAGAGATACACAGAAAAAAGGCAGTACCGTCCTCCCTTCCTTTCTTTCTTTTCAGTGCAGCCTCGGTATCTTAACTTGGTATCTTGACTTTGAATCTAATTAATCTCAAGAGTCGATTCTCAAAACCGGAAGCAGTTTCTTATTACATGATTAAGTCAGAAAGAATTCAGTCTTGCCAGATTCCCAAGTGAAGGACAAAACCAGCACCTTCTCAGGTTCTTCAGGGTGAATTTGTTAAGAGAGAACATCTCTCTTCTCTTTCTTGTTCTCCTAGTGAGAGACCATTTGGAAAGCATTTCTTTTACAAAGGATGTCATTAAGGATTTTTTGCATTTGTGAAAGAAATGGTTTCCAAACAGTCTCCCACTGGGAGAACAATGGAATTGGAACAGCATGATGTGATAAATCCCAGCCAAAGATACTATTATCCTGCTGCAATGGCAATTTCCCTGCCTCCTGTGATAAAGCCCTCAAGAAGCAGCAGAGCTTGGAAAAGTTACTTTTGTTGACTGCAGTTCTCAAATATGGAGGTCAGTCAGGTGTTATAATTAAAAAAAAACACCTTTCCAGCTCTGGAAGGCAATATGCCAGTTTTGTAATCCCATATGTTAGGTTACAGTATGACAAAAGGGAGAAGATTTGCTATAGCACATAATGCAGATAGAATTCATCTGAGTTCTGCAATCTGCTGAACATGAAACTCAAGCTCAGCATCAAGTGCATTTGGCTCCTTTCCTGCTACACCTGTCTCGTATGTTCTAGAATCTCTACATCAGCACTCCATAATAACTTGGGTAAAGACTTACCTCTTCTGTGTGGGAGTTGCTGTGTCAATCCTGCCGTAATCTATGGATGCTGAGGCAATATGGGCATATAATCTGATAATATGGAAATAACTGTTCAGCCCACTTCTTTGCATAATCTTGATATGTGAAGTTAGCATCTTTTGTGATTATACACACAAGTAAGGTAAAAGCAGATGAATCTGAGACTTTTTCTAAGGCCATTTCCGCACTACACTCTTATAGCGCGATTATTCCACTTTCAACATCCTATGTCATCCTAGGGTTTGCAGTTTAGGGATGGGCCCTAGGATGCCATAGGATGCTGAAAGTGGAATAATCGCACTATAAGAGTGTAGTGCAGAAATGGCCCAACTCATAAAAAACCAATCTGTGTGTGCATGTTTGCTTTTAAACTAATCTGTTAAAAGCTAATTGGTCTCAGTGTATTAAAAGCACATAATATTGATTAGAACTGGGCTAGAGTATATGCAGCCCTAGATGCTGTTGCATGGCAGTTCCCATCATCCCCAGCAACATAGCCACTGGTGAGTAGTGGTAGTCTAAACACATCTGAATGGCTACCCATTCTCCATTGCGGGATTAAAATAATCATTTTTAGGCAACAGCCTTCAAGAAAAGGATGTCTTTCATGTACATGTGTGCACGAGTGCAAAGATGCTTATGCCTGGGTGTTTTTTCTCACGTATGGATGGATAGATGCTGAATTAGATTAGACACTGCTAATGAGGTGAAAAGGGAGCACCCTCAAGAGGAAAATTAACCACTTACATGTCACCCAAAAAGAAAAAACAAGTCAAAAAAAGGAAGGCAAAAGAAGATACCAGTTTGCATAAAAGTTGCATGGGTTAATTTACAAGTAGAAATCTAGAAACCAATGTTGCGATCTCAAGAGAAATATAGTTGATCTCACCTTAGTTGGCATGATTGGGACCAGGTGACTTGAATAACTGCTCAGGCTGCTGCTAACTATTGATGGGTATCTTCCAAGCCCCCAGGCTTTCCCTTTTCCTGCTTTGTTAGAATTAAATCAGAAATGGGCTGCACAGCCTTCAAATGGGGGATGCTTTCTAATGGAGCACTATTGTCCGATATCCCTTTAAGTAGAGGATTTAACTCTGTAAAGTATTTATTTTTTAAAAAATCATTTTATTCAAATTCACATGTAAAACAAACAATTATAACTGTAAATTTACATGAATTATTTTTGATCTTCCACACTGATCTAGATTTCATTTTCTATATCTCTTGACATGTTTATATTAATGTACCACATTATAATGATAGTATTACATGTTAGTTCTTGCATTTCCATCTCCACATCCCAGTTCCATGGTATATATCCAGATGCCCCCTCACTGATTATCTTAACCATGAATTACTCATTTTCATCTGACAGTACCCAGCAATTACCCATTAAATTTGCCATTCTTTTTGAATCTCATTGTCTGATTTCCCTTTTAATCTCTGGAAGACTATATCCGTATTTCTATTTTCAATTAATGTTCCCCACCATTGCTCTATTGTGGGTAAAGTATTTATTTATTTAAAGTATTTCTGTATGGCCTTGCAGCCCAGAAGGGCTCCTGAGATGATGAACAAATAAAAACCAATTAAAACAATATTGAGATAAAAACATTTTAAAAACACATTTAAAATACGCTTTTATAACTCCTAAACACAGTCTAAAAACAATCCTAGAATCCTGTTTTGAAACAGTTAAAATAGCAATTTCAAACACTTTTGGCTGCTCACTAGACACCTAACAGAGATGGGGTCAGCCTAACTTCCTCAGGCAGGGGGTTCCACAGTTGAGGGGCTGCTACAGAGAAAGCCCTGTTATGTGTACCCAACAGCCTAACTTCATGAAGTGTTGGCACACACAACAGGGCCTCCTATGAAAATCTCAAATTTCTGGCAGAATCAAATGAGAAGAGGTAGTCTTTCATATATCTTGGCCTCAGGTTGTTTAGGGTTTATAGGTCAACACCAGCATCTTGAACTAAGCTTGGAGGCAAATTGGAAGCCAGTGCAATTCTTGCAAGACCAGTATTATATGGTCTTTAAAATGCATGGCTGACACCAGTCTGGCTGCTGCATTTTGCATTAACTGCAGCTTTTAAACACTTTTCAAGGGCAGCCCCATGTACAGTGCATTACAGTAGTCTAATCAAGAGGTAACTCAGGCTTGAACCACTGTGGTCAAATCCACCTTCCTCAAGAAAGGACACATCTGGCATACCAGCCTAAGCTGGGCAAAAGTTGCTCCCGGTACCATAGCAACCTGGCTTTCCAGGAGCAGCGCTAGGTCCAAAAGCACCCCCAAGGTATGAAGCTGATCTTTCAGAGGGAGTGAAATCCTGCCCAGAATAGGCGGAGATCCCAATTCCAGGCTGGATTTCCTGCTGATCATCAGTGCTTCCCTCTTATGTGGATCAAGCCTCAGTCTGTTCACACACATCCAGTCCTATCCTGCACCCAAACAACAGTTCAGTAGTACCACAGTCTCTTTGGTATCAGTTGTAAAGAAGAGATAGAACAATAGCATGTACCTTTCTATACTGGTTATCAGTGCTAAGCACTCTCTAAGCAGTTTACAATGTGTTAGCTAATTGCCCTCAACAAGCTAGGTACTCATTTTACCGACCTACGTAAGGATGGAAGGCTGAGTCAACCTGGAGCCCTGCAGGATCGAACTCACAACGTTGTGGCTGCAGTACCGCCATTTAACCACTGCGCCCCCAGGGTTCCCTGGTGCATACACCAGCATACTGATGACACCCAGTTCCAAAGCTCTGGATAACTTCTTCCAGTGGCTTCATGCAGATGTTAGAAAGCATAAGAGACAGTAGTGACCCCTGTGGAACTACACAGGCAAATGGACTAAAAGATTAAACAACAGTCTCCAGCACCACCTTCTGGGAATGTTCAGCCAAGAAAGACCACCACTGCAAGGCAATACTCCCAGGTCTCAGATCAGCCAAATGATCCAGAAGGATACCATGGTTGATGGTATCGAATGCCATGGAAAGATCCAGGAGGACCAAGAGATGTACTCCCCCTGTCCAACTCCCAGTGTAGATCATCCACCAAGGTGATGGAAACACAGCTATGGCAACTTAAGAACATTTGGCCAGGGTCCCCTCACACCTGAAGCTCTGAATGAGCGAGGAAGGAAGGAAGGAAGGAAGGAAGCAAGGAAGGAAGGAAGGAAGCAAGGAAGGAAGGAAGGAAGGAAGGAAGGAAGGATAGGCTTCACTCTTTTATTATTTTTAAATTATTCCTATGTAATCGGTATGGAAAGTTTTGGGGGTTTTTTGCGTTGGTTTTTTTTTTGGATGGGAGCTACAAAAATCTCTCAGATAACACAGTAATTTTTCCAGGCTCCCCTACACACCACAAAATAGCAATAAATAAATAAATAAATCACAAAAGCCTCCAGCAACCCAGACTTGAAAATAGGAAGGTGCCTGTCGTATGCTAGAAACAACACATAGGCAAATTAGCAGCAAAGTTTGTTCTTCTCTGTTTTTCAGGCTACTTATGACTAACACTGAGTTGCTTAGGCAGGCCAGGCGTGTAGAAATTTTCATGGATGAATATGTGTTGCAGAATTATTTGCAAGACTGCAATAGGTTCCCATCATTGGTTTGGGGGGGGGGAAGTGAGATTAAAAAGAGCAACACGAATTAATGAGACAGGGTGTTGGTATTATTTGCTGACAAGCATCTTGCTCCTGGCATGACAGTGAGAAATAAAATGAAATCAAGTCATATTAAAACTGTGGCTTTGGCAGAAACTACTATTATCAGGAGAACAGTGTTTGATGGTGAGAATGAGTGAAGCAGCTATCCTCACATAACAAAAGCTTGCAGGAAGGTCTGTGGGAGAAGGTATCTGTTGCAGTTTTGAAACTGCATAGAAAGGATTGCATATTTACTAGGACTGCTCCTGTGCCTTTAATAGCAAACCAAAATGATATCCTGCAACATTTCACAGATGAAAAACAGAACACATGCGGCCAAGCAGCATCTAAGTGTGGTTTTGATGACAACAGTTATTAATGAGGAAGAACAAACAAGCCAAGAGGGGCTATAGCAGTTTGCTTTTGCCTGCAGCTACTGGGAAGAACAAGGCCATTTCCGCACTGGACTGTTATAGCGCTATTATTCCACTTTCAACATCCAATGGAATCCTGGGGTTTGCTGTTTAGGGAAGGGCCTTAAGAAGTATATAAATATAATTGAGAGATGATTTGGAGGATAAGTGTTATGATGCTATGTGTTATGATAAGTGTTATGATTTACATATAATAATACTTGGTAGATTAATTTTACTAAACCTCTGAATATTTACTAGAGAGTTAATGATATTGTTTTAATATTACTAAGGATAGCTATTAGGGGTTTTTTAAATAATTTTTTTATTCAAAATATAGAATGTAAACCAGAAAAGACAAAAACAACACAATTGACAAAATAGCAAAAATAGCAGAAACATAACAATAAGGAGGAAAAAGACCCAAACAGAACAGAAATTTTTTTTTTATAGGTTATCATTGCATCTATATCTCATCTTATATATTAGTCTGATCTTTGTCTTAGGCTAAAGACATCCTTTTAGTTCCATAAAAACTCAATTATATTAACTTACTCAGATATTGACTTAAATTTCTTTTAAATATATCTGTTCAACTTTATCCACAATTCATACCCAGTTTTAATCTATAAGGCTCGCTACTGCTAGGTTTTCCCATCTGCTTCTTTAATAAATGATTAAAGGATCCCATGTTTTTATACAGCAAGCCATCAATGTTCCTCTTATTAACAGAGTCATTTTCTCCATTACAGCCATATCTAGAAGTTATCCAATCTTCCTCATTAGGGATATCAGATTGCTTCCAATTTTTAGCATAAATGATTCTAGCCACAGTGGTCATATAAAATAAATAGCTATTACGTTTTGTTATAATGTTTCTGTTTGTTATATGAGATAGTTTTACTGTTTAAGATAGAATATATTATAAGCTTAGATGGTAGTGGTACTGTTAAAGGACTGTTAAGAGCAATTGTTCTAGTAGGACCTGTTTGCAATAAGGGTTGGAATCACTTTTTAATTGTGTGTTTGCTAATCTTTGTCATCCTAGTTTAGTTTAGCAGTGAATTGTTGTATTAGTTTTCTCATTGTTCTGGCTGTATGTAACACTTTGGAATTGTATGTCATTTTTATTGGGTTTTTTCCTTTTTGTTTGTTTGTGTTTTGCTTTAATGCGCAATAAAATATATTTAAAAAAGAAAAAGAACTTAGGTTGGAATCTATAGGTAGGATTGTTCAGAGTTACTTAATGTCACAGACGGCACTTTTTAAAATGCAATTCATTACTATTACTGTCCAATCCCCAAAAGGTGGGTAGTTACCATTATAGATATAATATTTAAAAAGTAGTTATTTCTTTGTCATTTGACAGCACATTAAATATTATTTTTCAGTCACTTGGGGGGGAGAATTAGAATGCTTCAAGCTGTTGCCCAGTGGTATCCAAAGCACAACTAACACAACACTCACATTCACATTTTAACTACAAAAGTAACCTCAAAAACACTGTGATAGTTTCACTGCAAAAGGAATGATGGTATCGCTTACTGCCTTGCAACCCTAGTGTAGCTCAGCTATGCTCAAATATTGCGGGGAGGGGGGATTAATTAGTAGTTAGTCATGATCTGAATCTGTTTACTTCCCAGTTCTGATTGGCATGGGTCTTAATAGTTGTAGCAGTTGTTTAACAACTATATTGAGCAATAAGAAGGCATAACAAAGTATGCGTTCTTAAATGTCAAGATGCAGTAATTTTAAGGACAGCTTGATGCAGACAAACCAATAGGTCAAACAGGTTCAGGAATGTCCTATCTTTAGTTGGCCCTGATTCTTGGAGGCTGTAATTTGTGCAGGCAGGAAGACATCTGGTTAAAGCAAATAGTACTTGATCAACAGGATGTCTGCCTCTGGATTGACTTGCAACAGAGCGATCAAAATCTTTAGCAAGTCTCCTTAATTAATCTGCAGGTGCTTGGAGAGAAGCCAGTGGCTGAAGTGTTTGCATTTCAAATAGTCTCCCAACAGGGGGAACAACACCGAAAGATCTGATGAGAAGCTTCGTTTCTGCAAAACGGATGTCCTAATACAGGACGGGGCAAAGCATAGACCTCTGGATATCCCAGGTAGCACAGCTAACGGTGACGAATGCTGGGAGCTGCAGTCTGACAGCTTCCAAAGACCTGAATTTTGCCCATCACATCCTAACATTTTGGCTTCATCTTTAAGGTATTATGAGACTCACAATAAAGTAAAGCCTATTCTAGACCCTAGTGAAGGGGATGGATGATGGGCGGACTGGGGAACTTAGAATTGCTTATTTGTTTGTCTCGCTATAGAAAAATATTTCTCTTTAAGGCTTAGCTAAGAACATTAGATGGCAGGCTTTCCTTTCTCTTCTCCTCCTGTTGCTGTCCCACTGCCAGTATTTAGATTGTAAGCTCCTAGGGGACAGAGTTCTGTCATCCTTGCTTACAAAATGATTACTTTGTTTGTATAAATAAAGGAAATAATAGGGATTAGATGGTGTAGTAGTTTCAACACTGCAGACATGGGCTTGATTTCCCACTGGGTGATCTTGGGCGTGTCACATGCTCTCAGCCGCAGAAAGCCATAAGTGGGGGTGAGGGGCTAGAAGACATGTTTTGGCAGATTGAGATAGAGTTGCCAGGTCTTCTTTCCAGTAGTTGTGGCACCAGGGCTCACCCTCAGGTCTTCTTTGCATCCACTTTCCAGACTTGATTAAATGCCCCTTATCCTGTCTCTCAAAAATAGGTGAGAAGGAATATCTGCTTCATTTCATCACTATCTGGGAACAGCTATGTCAAGATTTCTGTCATAATTTTCAAACAGGAAAACATGTTCTCTCTGAGATAGATTTGCCTTAGGGTCGCCATAAGCTGAAAATGACTTGAAGGCATACAACAACAATTTCAGTTGCGAGGCACTAGGCCATTGGAAGAGGAATGTGTTTGTTTATGCATTTATGTTTGGTTTCATTTATAACTTGCCTTTCCAAATTAAGGATCCTTTAATATGGCATAGGACAGCCTAAGGAAGGGATTGCCTTGAGATATTGTCAGACTGCATTCTTCACCATTGGCCATGCTTGTTGAACTGATGGGAGATGCAGTCAAACCACGTCTAGAGAGCCACATGTCAACAAGCCCTGGCCTACGGCTGGAGAAAATTGCCTTCAACAATGGTGTATCAGATCACATGTGATCCTTCCCTAGGGTCTGCTCCACCTGCTGACTGGGGCCATTTCCACACTAGACTCAAGCCATTTGGAGAAGAATAGATTGGAGAAGGATGACCAAGACTGCCAGTTCCCCACTGTATGGAATCAGGCCATTTCTGCACTAGACTGTTATAGCACTATTATTCCACTTTCAACATCCGATGGAATCCTGGGGTTTGCAGTTTAGGGAGGGTCCTTTGAGGACAGATGCCAGCTGCATTTGCAAACCCCAGGATTCCATAGGATGTTGAAAGTGGAATAATAGCGCTATAACAGTCTAGTGCAGAAATGGCCTGAGTCTACAGTGGGGAACTGGCAGTCCTGGTCATTCTTCTCCAATCTATTCTTCTCCAAATAGCTTGAGACATAGCATGCTTGCTCCAGATAGTATGCTGGCTGGTGGATATGTTCAACACATATATGGCTCATTGCTGATACATGCTGAATGTGTAGACAGTTTTGGCCCTAAACACCAGCTTTGTCTTTTTACTGATTCACTGACTGCTGCCTATCTAGCTATTATAGTTCTCCCACTGTATGGTAAACAATGAAATATTACCAATGTTTAATATTTGGAGAGAGAAAAGGCAATGAAAAATTGTACACAGGCATTTATTTGTATGAAAGAGCACTGTCTAGATCTGAGCAGTAATAGTTTAAAAACTCTCTGGCTAGACATGCTGCCAGACCATATGGATGTGTCCCTGTTGGCACTGCAACCTAAATATTAAAAAATAATCAGTTGTGATAAAAAAAATTAAGATTAAAAAAATACTTTTAAGACTCACACTCTTGTCATGCTTGCCTATAACCATAAGGACAAGAGGATGGTTTTGCTCTTTTAATTAAAGCCAAGATTCCCATGATTTTATCTAGGAACCCTGAGCTGTGAATGCAGCTATTTAAAGCTTATACTTTTAATAAGCCATTTTACATTTATAAATAATTCCTCTGTTTAATGCTCTGCCCTGCTAATAAGTGCAAAGAATTTATCTAGCTTCTTCAAAAGAACATGATTCTGTGTTTGAAACATGCAATGTTTATTACATGAATTAGGTAGTTTCTTCTTCATGGGTCTTTTCTGCAAATTGCCCTTTCTAGATGTGTATTGGACTACAATCCCCATCACCCCACACTGCACAGTGGAAGTTGTAGTCAACACTACAAGGTGAGACAGAATAAGGCCACTCTGTGGATTTCTAAACACGCACTTATGTTGTAAATACACATGTTGAATCCAGTGGTAATGGGGTGAATTTCAACGGGAAAAAAATGGACAGTAAGAACTCTCCGCAGTCTTTTGCTACTTATGCCCTTTCCAAAGCCCTTTTTCCCCTGACAAGAAGCACATGCTAAGAAATATTCATTATTAACACAAACCTCCATGTAATACATAATTTAGGACCAAATACAGGTCGGAGCCCCATGGCCTGCCCATTTCATGCTCATCTTCAGGGAATTAGAAACATAATAATTGAGCATGTGAGGAAAATGTGTGTTGCACTGTGAAAGAGCCAGAGTTTCTGTCCAGGATATTATCTGGCTATGTAATCAATCAAATCGTTTATTTCCAATATTCAGGCTCTGACTGCTGTACCTTTTGTGGCCCAGCCAGGGGTAAAAGGGAGGCACTGGTAAGCCTGGAAGAACCTCAAGGCTTGCAGAAATATAAACTAAAATTTAGGGGCAGAAATCTTAAGGAAAGGACCCTGGCGTACATACAAATCCCTTCACCAAAGGGACTGAGCATGCTCAGTCTGTACAGAATATTTCCCAGAGCTTGGAAAAGGTTTTGATTTGGATTTTTTGGATAACAATTTTGTAATTTCTTCAATCAGCATTCAGGGACTTGTTTGTTAACAATGACTCTTCCAAGCTCTGATTTCAACTGGCTGTTGTGGGAAGGAACAGGAAACAAAGTGGGAAAAGACGGGATAGAATTTAGTGACTAGAAATCTGATTGCTAGTGGTCCCTACTCCTGCACTTTGTTTCAGTCCTAGTTCTAAAAGTCATAAACACATGGGCCATTTCTGCACTAGACTGTTATAGTGCTATTATTCCATTTTCAACATCCTATGGAATTCTGGGGTTTGCAGTTTAGGGAGAGGCCTCAAAGGATTCCATAGATGTTGAAAGTGGAATAATAACACTAAACAGTCTAGTGTGGAAATGGCCATGGTTTCCAGCATGGCAAGATGGAAAGGATGGTAATATCTCTTTAACAGTGGTGAAGGTAAAGTCATTTCTTCCCCAAACTTCCCTTTTTATCAAATAAAAAGGAGTCCTAACAGGGCACTCACCAGTCCTCCACTCTCAGTGGGTCCACTGGCCAGATGAGAGAAGGAAGAGCACTCCAAAGTCAGGATCAGATCACTACAGACCACAATTCTTCCAAAGATATCAAGTAATCTTGGATGCCCATATCGTTCCTTGCAACAAATCTTCAGGCCAGATCCACTAAGGGATTTAGGTTGGTGCAAAGAAAGAAAGGGATCCTGATTCTTAACAACAGCTGTATAAAAGAAGGAACTTCAGTGGGCTTGGTAAGCTAAGCTTGTCTTTCTACATCACTGTTAAAGGTGCAGGAATCCTGCTCCCTTTGGCATTTGGCCACCCAACGATTTGCTAAGGGAGGCAAGTAGGCAGTTCCTATTTATTAGTGGATGGCCTCACACTTACCCTGTGCGCTCCCAGAACCTCCTTCTCCAGCTTTGAAGAAGGGAAATGAAACTTTTCTAGTGCCCTTGAGGGTGGCCACTTATGCATCCCCAACACAAAAAAGAAGACAAAAGTTGCTTTA
This sequence comes from Iguana delicatissima, assembly GCA_948472985.1. Taxonomy (NCBI): domain Eukaryota; kingdom Metazoa; phylum Chordata; class Lepidosauria; order Squamata; family Iguanidae; genus Iguana; species Iguana delicatissima. The sequence goes on along the minus strand of CAOKZL010001161.1, from coordinate 739,001 downwards.
AAGTTTTACATTCCAATCTAATTGTAGAGATGTAGATGTTGGCTTTTTCATGCTCACACCTAAGAATGAAACATTTCACATGTTTTCCCTACTGCTGGGCTAGAGTACATGACTTTTTATACATTTTTCAATAATTTTTTGCATTTTGGGACTCTTTGCAAAAATTCTGTGAAGGTTCTTTTTCACAGTCCCAGAATTGTTTTGTGTAAAAACAGTGTTCAGAATCCTGTTCCGGCTTTGCATTGCATGTAAAAAAGAAGCCGTTGCATTTTCTCAGAGGTACCATATTCAGCATTGTGCAAGTCTTGTGATGCCAATGTTGGGTGAGCCTGGGACTGCTGCCTGGGAAGTTCCCTAAGTGTGGTCCTTAGCGGTAGGTGGGAAGCAGGAGCAACTGTTGCGCAAAGGGAGGGTATATGACCACATTATCCTTTCTAACATGAGTTGCAGAGTGGTGAGATCCAGTACTACAGCATGTATGTGATGGCATAAATTTATACGACATGGTCAGTAAATAGAATCTCGACTCATGTTTTTCACACAAAGGATATGATCATTAATTTTTAATTTATTTTATTTTGCAGAAATACAAACCTATTGTGCACAACCTCCTACAACCACACCAATATTTTTTGCTGATACTGCAGCTGGTGGTGTGGGTAACCAAAATGTGCTAATCTTTTTGTTCTTTGGCAGGGGCAAAAATCTTGCAGTTCTTGATTTGTTTTTATTATTTTTTATTTGGTGGGTATCCCTGTATTAGACGGCCTAAAGGCACCAGATCCTGTCTGACTTTGAAAGCAAGCAGGGTCATCCCTGTTTAGTACTTGCATGGGAGATCGCCAATGAATACTAGGTGCTGTAGGCTATATTTCAGAAGAAAGAACTGGCAAAACCACCCCCGGGTATTCCTTGCCCAAGAAAATGTTATGAAGTCAATGGGATCCCATAAAGGCACATACCACAGACACCTCTGTGTCCAGACACATGTTCTCGCTGAGAACAACTTTAAGTTCTCTCCTTGCCCCATATGTTCTGTACACTCCTGGGTAGGGATGCAATTTTGCAAACAGTGCCCAAGCTCCAACAATAATGCACAATTCTTCTTCAACCAAGATGCCTTGTCTTCTGTCCTGATCACTTGGAAACCTCAACCCAAAAGGCCAGGATCTATGGTTGACAGGGCAGGACTGTCCTTGACCCTGATATTTCAGGGACAAAATCTAAAACATAAGGAGGCAAGCCCTGGTGATGTTATTAAATTGATATTACCACAGGCAGCCTCTGGTACTGTCATTAAGCATGGTAAATTAAGCATCAACCACAGTTATATAGCATATATCATTCAGTAAAAAATACCATGTCCAAATATTGAGGAAAATGTGCATATGCACACTTTTAAAGGCAGCACTCTCACCCTGAAATTCCTCCCCCTTGTCCTGAGACGTGGAAAAGAGGTCTAGACCCTGAGACCTGGGATCCTTGCCTAGATTTGTCAGCTGATGTTCCTCATGTGCTTATTTCCTTTGATTGGTTTGACCTGCTCAGCTGAAATTGTGCTGAAGGCTTCTGTTTATACATTTAACAAACTGAGTACAGGGTATAAACACATAGGCCAGCCCTGCCTTCCCCTTTGGCCAGGCTTTAAACAATAGTTCTATTTCCAGTTTCTACTTCCACCTCAATAATTCAATATTAAATGAAAAGTAGGTTGGCATCCATTCATTGCACCTCTGGGCCCAAGCTGCATCAATGGTTATGTCATCTTCCTAATCCTGGATGGCTATGTTTTTGGCAGGCGCAGTTCAGCAAAAGACTATTTTGCGTTTCCCACAATTTATTAGATGTTATATTGGTTTGGTACATTGAGGAAGGGAACAAAATGGCTGTTTCTGCAAGGCTGTCTCTGGTGGGTTTAGCCTCTCATATACAGTTCAAAAGAAAGAAGTTGTCTACTTCCCCACTCTGCTGTGCTACAAGATGACCACCTTTCCCCACAAAGACCTTAAAGGGGCTTAAACTGGTAGGAAGGGGTCCTACTTTACTGCCAGTAGTTGTTTTAAGGCATCTTCTCTTTCAGGGCCGGGCAAGCTCTGGGGACCAGGGGTGATTTTTACTCCCCAAACTCACCACACCACTAGTCCAACAAAACCAGAAGTGGCCTTCTGGTTAAATATATATATATATGAACCCATACAGGAATACAAGTTGCTATCTATCTATCTATCTATCTATCTATCTATCTATCTATCTATCTATCTATCTATCTATCTATCTATCTATCTAATCAGTCAGTTTGGTTCCTGTCCCGCTAACAGGGAGAATATATTTATCCTCAATAGTAGATGAAAGGGAAACAAAGATCGCTAGCGCTACAACATATCCATTGCTAATTACTGTTTGCAACAAGGTATTAATCGTCAATTGCTTGTATGCAACTTGTATCCTCATATGGGTTCCAAAGGCACCAAGGTGCCCAAGGAAGTAATCTGGCCATGGTTGATTTCCAGAGCATCAGTAGTTTAGCAAGGGAAGATCAGAAAGCTGGAATGTGAAACTAGCGGGAAGCTGTTGTGAGAACAGCCAAGACTAAGATAAGAGCACAGGAACTATCTGAGTTCTCAAGATAGAAGTTATGTAAAGTCAGGAATGCCTGGGAAACTTTGGGTTCTGGTGGAGTGAAGTGACATTTATGACTTTCACCAATCATTGCCATGTGCACCTGAATTTGTATGTCAAGATACAAAACCTGTTACCATCCAATACACATCAGTCTCAGCAACTTTTGAAAGTTGCTGTGTTGCTTGCTAATTCCAAATAAATGCTGCTGCTAAACATCTGAGTGTTTTTATGAGGGTAAGTTAGCCAGTTCATGACAAATATTGGGAGTGGCCAGCTTTTGACCACAGTATTTTCCTAGAGGAGTTGTCTGTCTCTGAGAGGGTCTAGACTGTAGAAAATCTGAAGGCAGCAAAAGAAGCCTTTGGGACACGTCTGGCCTACCCTACTGTGCTTGAAAGACTGTCGAGTCTAAGTCTGATTTAAGGATAAAGTGCCATAAAAAGGGAGAAGCATCCCATGAACACTTAGCCTCTGGAGAGCAGAACAAGCAGTCTCCCATGCCCTAGTAAGATATTTTGTCTTTCTGTTGAAATGATACTTATTTTTCCTAAAATGTCATTAATATTTCTAAATTAGCATAAGCAAATTTTAGACAAACCTGTGTCTTTATGGCCAAGAGTGGGCAGCTGCAGCAGGGTGAGAGCTAATTTTCACCTCACCGTCGCCTACCTGATGTTTGGCTGTTGAGCGCCCAGAAGTTCCAACTGGCATTAAGATTTCATTTTGATTTCTGGGTTTCTTGGGCCGTCTTTTGGGCAGGGGATGGGTTGGGGACAATTTAAAGATAGGTTTCCAGAAGCATCTAGGAGCAGCAACATACTGTATATACTCATGTACAAGTTTAGAAATTTTAGTCAAAAATTTGACCCAAAAAACCTGGGTCGACTTATCCATAGGTCAACATTATTTTAACTATATTCTCACTCTTATTAAAAAAGGAACCATCACCTTCTGTGAGTAGAGTGGGGAAAAATGAGAGCTTAGTCCATCCTGGGAGAACTCAAAGAAGCATCGACCTACTCTACTCTCTCCATCCTGGCACTGGTGTGGCCTTTTTGAATTTTGGGTTGTTAAAATGGTGACAGCAGTGGCCGCGGCTCTTTGGTTCTTCACCTCAAAGGAGCACTGAGAGAGTAGAGGGGGTCTGTTCTCCCAGGACAGACTAAGGTCTCACCTTTTGCCACTCAGAGAGGGGGATGGTTTCTTTTTTAATAAGAGTGAATACTGTACCTTAACTTTTATTTCAAAAGAACCATCCCCTTCTCTGAGTAAATAGCGAAAGGCCTTTCCGAATGCCTGGGTAGGAAAATGGTGGCGGTCAGGGGCATCTGGTCCCCTGAGGCAATACTGGCACATCCCCTCTCCATGGGATGACATCCACAGGTCATATTAAAATCTATAATTTTGGACCCCAAACCTGCCCTCAACTTATACCTGAGTATATACAGTAGCTTTTTTTCCGGATTATTTTTCATCCTTGCAATTTGGGAGATTAAGAGGCCACAAATTGGGGGGGCAGCAGGGTCACCCCCAAAAAATGTTGCCTCCATATGGCCCACAAATCACAATTTCTCCTCTCCTCTTTTGGGCAAAATATAAATGGCAACCCTCTAAGACACTACGACATCTGGCAAGTATTTCATAGACTCTCTCAGCCACTGTTTATTAAGCTGTTTGACACGAGGGAACCAGCAGTCGACCTGCACTTCTAATGGGCCAGGGATCAGGACCGTGAATCATTGGCTACATCTCTTTCATTCTTTCCTGAAAACTTGTTGTAGACTTGGCAGCCAATGATTCATAGACCAGCACCATTCCATGGGCCATCACTTTGAGTAGCACTGTTCTAAGCCATTTTATATTATTATTAGACTGATGTAGCTTCATGCTAAAGCAGGGTGAAGCTGAAAAGAGTTTTGAGTAGTCTAAAAGCAGTTGGTGTCTAGAAGCTCCATCTCCTTATTTCAAATCTTAATGACTGCCATGCCTTTCTTATCTCATCCAAGGTTGGTAATCTGACTTTGAAGACTTGGGGCTACCAATACTCAAGCTTTTGACCATGCCAGCTGTCTGGGAGGTGGTAACGAAATAGAAACGCATTGCCAGTGGGGATTGGCATTTGCCCAGTAAATGCCAATTATGTGCAAACCAACTATGCAGTTGGGCCAACAGACTTCCAACTATTTTTAATTTGGCCTTTGGCACTCAACAAATGGTCCAATCATGTTTTAAGACTGTGTGGGAGGCAGGAGGAACCAATGCCTTGTGAGGTTTTGGGACAGTAGGAAATGGGTACAGCAGAATACAGAACCCTTGGCACCAGACTTTTGCTGAGACCCTAGAAGGGCTGGTGGAGGGAGGCAATATGGAAACAGGAGGATGGAAGTAAAACATGTTATGAATAATGGAGACCATTAAGCTTTTTTTTAGCAACATGGATTCCCTTTCTTTCTTATATCAGTACAAACAGAAAGACATTTGTTTCTTTTGTTGCTGTGTGCCTTCAAGTCATTTCCAAGTTATGGCAATTCTAAGGTGAACTGATCATGAGGTTTTCTGGGGCTGAGTGTGCGATGCACCCAAGGTTACCCAGTGAGTTTTCATGGCTGAGTGGGAAATTGAATCTTGATCTCCAGGGTTGTAGTCCAACACAGTCTATATTATCAAATGATACTTATATTTGTATAAATTTATTTAATTGAATTGTGTGGTTGATTTTGATATTCAGAGGACTTGGATGATTCTGTTCATGTCCCCCCCATCCCATCACTGTTGCCTGTTTATGTTAAATCCAGTAAAAATAAATGGACAAAAAAGAAGGAAACAGCAAGGTGGAAATAATATCATTATTGTCTGCAAACTTTTTAACTTCCAAGGATCCCTACCAGCACAGATCTGTAAGTGGAAGAAATCCTGAACAACAACTATGGAAAATCCAATCCATGTATAAGAAGGTTACTAGGTCTCAAGGTGTGAACTAAAGTCTCAGGGAATGCTGTGCAGTTTTCTAAGTTTCCAGACAGGGATACAAATCTCAAGGTGAGTGGCACTGGAAGATGAGAATGTTTTGTTTTGTTTTGTTTGGTGATGGTTTCAAAGCCTAGTCATTACTTTCCATTCATTTCCAATGGACACCCTATTTCAGTACAAAGGTGTTTGTGTGCGCAACATCACTGCACCGAAAAACTAGGAGTGACAAGATGGAACTGGGGAGAGGGAAGGGACTTCATGCCCTTTGGACCTATTGTGCTATTTGGAGCAAGGCAGTGAGTAGAGGGTCAGTGCTGTGATTTGTTGTACAAGCACTGGCAGCCGTGGCACTGGGCTGGGGGGAGAACACCCCCAAGGATTAGTGGTGAGCCTTCCACAAACTCCAGCAGTGGCATAGTGCCTGGAAAAACTTTCTACATTTCATGTGTGCTATAAGTATATCCATGCGGTTTGAGAGCCTAGCAGGAATGGAAGAAACTATCGCAGGTACTGGACACATTCTGTGACTAGCATAGTTTTTTAAAACACCATTTTTAAATATTACATTTTGCTGTTGCTCCGGCTTGCCATAATACTGGTTAGCTGGGTTGTATCCAAATTCTGGGCTCATTCGCTCAGATCGTCCTTAAGCCTATTTTCATAATTAGATGATCCAGAAGAAGTTCCAGCCCACCTCCCATTCTTGGCTTACCCTCACCTCTGTGACATCACATGGACCCTCCGATATGACATGACAAAGGCCTTCCCCATGTCATTACAAGGCCCTGGTCTCAAACTTTGGCCCTGAAATCTCAAGGAAAGGAATGCAGTGGATAGTTATCATTATATTGCATAATAAGTGGGTGGCATTAAGTTTAATTGTATGTGGGTGGAGTATGACACTTCCTGTCCCTATTTTGTCCTTATAGGAGAAAAACAGTGACGTTCTTCTCTGGCTTCCTCACTGGGGATGTTCTCTAAACCTTCCAAAACATGTGGCATGTGGCAGGGGATTGTGGGTCATGGCCTCCTACTTCATGTCTAGACCAACCTTCCCCAGTCTATTACCCTCCAGGTGCGTTTGAGTTTTGGTCCTTCCAAACTACACAATTATAGCAGTAAGGTTCCACTTTAACTACCATGGCAATATCCTATGGAGTCCTGGGATTTGCTGTGTAGGGAGAGCTACATAGAATTCTCAATCAGAGTGCCTCAATACCACACCAAACTACATATCCCAGGATTCCAAAGGATGGACCCATGGCAGTTAAAGGGAAACACCAGCTCTATAATTCTCTAGCTCAGCCATGGAAACCCACTGGGTGACCCTGCTCTCTCAGTCTCAGAGGAAGGCAATGACAAACCTCTTCTGAACAAATCTTGCCAAGAAAAACCCATGATAGCTTTGCCTGAGGGTTGCCATAAGGTGAAAACAACCTGAAGGCACACAACAACATTTAGAATTCTCAACCAGAGTGCTCCACAAGATTCCATAGGAGGGAACTACAACAGTTAAAGAGGAATAATAGCATTATAATTCTGTAGTGTGAAAGGCTCCCAGAGAACGCAGATGTTAGGAGGATTGGTAGAAGACAGCAGGATCTAGGAAGGCAATGAAAATAGCAGAGAAAAAGGAGGAAACTCCTGACAGATCAAGAATAGGGTTGCACTATAACTGTATAGTGTAAAACTGCCCTTTGTCTCCCATCCTCTCCAGCCAGTGAAGCCAAGGGCTGGTTTGACTGGGGTTATAGGAGTTGTAGTCCAACTCTTGTTATGGGTGCTAGGTCAAGAGTGGTTCAAGACTGCCCCAAAGCATTGTGTTGCCTGAAAAGAAGGACAAAATTGCAACCCATAAATAAATCTTAATTGAAGTCAATCCCTTACTATACCAGTGGTCAGCAGAGCAGCTAAGAAGATGAGACAGAGCTGCTCACACAGGCCTATCCTCCAAGAAAATGGAATGGCTGGACAGATTAGGGGAAACAGGCAGGATCTGGCAGCTGCCTACACTCATCCTAAACCATCTGCCACCTGAGGTGGCTGCCTCGTTCTGCCTAATGGACATGCCATCCCTGCGCAGGTCAGTTCAGATCTTTGGGCCCTCCCCATTATACTGCATGCACCAAGACAGAATACACTGAAGCACACTCAAACAACACTCTTCTGCAGTTGCACAAAGAAGGGAGGGGATGATTAGCAGGGACAAGGCATCCCTCAAGAAACGTAGAATCACAGAACCATAGAATTGGAAGAGACCCCGGGGCCATTGAGTCCAACCCCCTGCTATGCAGGAACACCCATCAAAGCACTCCCAACAGACGGCCATCCAGCCTCTGCTTAAAAACGTCCAAAGAAGGAGACTCTACCACACTCCAAGGCAGCGTATTCCACTGCTGGACAGCTCTGACTGTCAGGAAGTTCTTCCTGAGGTTCAGGTGGAATCTCCTTTCCTGCAGCTTAAATCCATTGCTCCTTGTCCTAGTCTCTGGAGTGGTAGAGAACAAGCCTGCTCCCTCCTCAACATGACATCCCTTCAAATATTTAAACATGGCTATCATGTCCTCTCTTAACCTTCTCTTTGTGCAGCTTCTTTACTTTTCTCATGGAGCTGCTGCATATAAGATTCTGCAGAGCTCCAGAATTCCACAGAGCATATTAAACAGCAGTTCAGCAAATACTTCTGCAGTCTTGGAAAGTGTTCTCAGAGTATGAAGACATGTCCATAAATTAGCTGCATCTCATTTCTGTCATCTGTTTCTGTATCAATTTCTCCCTCATTTGTCAATATAGCTGTAACACCTTACTTGGCCATGCAGTGAAACCCAAGATAATGAGAAAATATATATAATGATAATGACTAGATAATAAACACAAACTAATAAAAGTGTCTGTGCAAACACAAGTATGAATATTTGGTGAGGTTGGCTGTGAGCAACAATGGATTGGAATGCCAAGAAGCTATTGGGAAAGGAAGGGCATTTATAGTGGTAGGGACTTAAGAGGGAGAACTCTTGTATAATGTATACTGTAACTCTTGTATACTTTTGTATACTGTAGATACTGTATAATCTTGCATACTGGAGAACTCTTGTATACTGTAGGTATTCTCTTGTATACTGTAGAAGAACTCTTGTATACTGTAACTCTTGTATACTGTATACTGTAGAAAAGGCCATACATCTACAGTAGTGGTTCTCAACCTTTAGTCCTCTGGATGGTTTGGACATCAATGCCCAGAAACTCTGTCCAGCATAATAAACTTGAGAGCTGAAGTCCAGAATATCTGGAGGACTAAAGCTTGAGGATTTAGACATATGCCCCTTTGCACCTAATAAATATCACAGTGGAAGTGAAGCCTGGAAGCAGCGTGGATTACCAACCTGGCAGTGATGCTGCTTCTCACCACACTGTGATCTTGAGTATGGAGCTGTGTTGCTTCCAGTGCCGCTGCCCATCCAGGTTGCTGCCAGTTCCACCACCAGCTGCTGCCCAACCCTAGCCATAATCTACCACCGGTAAGCATTAGAGGGTCCACAAGGGTGGCATGCAGGTGCACCAGAGGACAACTTGCCCTGTGCCTGCCAAACCTGGTATAAATCCCAATTAACTGGCTTCTAGTAGAATAAGCTAGGGAAATAACTGATATCCTACCCCATCCACACAAAATGCAGGAGGGGAATTGAATTACAGCTCCCAGAATTTTCAGCCAAGAGTAAAGTTGACTGGAGGATTCTGGGAACTGCATCCAAAGCATTTTAACACATTGCCCCACATGCATTTTCACTTTTAATTCATTGCCATATCCCAAACTTCCTCAATTTGGGGGGTTGTTCCATTTATGAGAATGTGATTGTTCGTTCTCTAAAAATTAAGAGCTTTTTTTCAGAGTGTAAATCCAAACCTTTTGGATTCATTTACTATTGTCTACCTTGCTCTTAAAAAAATAGCATGAGATGAACCTTTAGTCTTATTGCTCCGTGACAGCCCAGACTTTGGAATTTTTGAACTGGAATACACTCAAGGCAAACGATAACCTGAATTCTAAATTGCTATTTGCAACTATAGTAGACCTATTGAATAAGTGACATTTACTCATGTGCTGACTCACTATTCAACAATTGACTCAGTGGGTCTACTCTAATTGGGACTAACCAATAGGATTCAGGCCCATGTTTCCTTCTTCTGGAGGGGGGATGTAGAAGGAGATCCTTTCCTTCCAAATCCACCGTAACAGATGTGCTCTTAAAAACGAGTAGATGTTACTGTTTTCACCATTATGTACTTTCTGCTTCTGTTCTAAACAGATGCAGAGATAAAAGCAACACTATAATAAGACAAAGTAGTGGCTTGTGTGAATCTATCTTCACTCAGGATGTAAGGTGAGTCACACACATTAGAGCCATCTGAAGGATTTTTATCTGATTGAGAACTTGGTTAACAGTGCAGTCTGTACTGGAGAAATAAGTCCCATTGCGTTCAATAGGACCGCATTCCTGATGAGTGGCATGGGGAGGTTGGCCTTCCAGATGTTATTGGACTGCAGCTCCCATAATCCCTCACTTTTGCTTATGCCAACTATGGCTGCTGAGAGTTGCCATCTGTATTCAGTAATGTCTGGGCAACTAGAGTTGCCCATTCCTGCAAGTACAGATTAAAATAAAATAAATGTGCATGTTACTAACATCTCATGAGAAGTGTCATTCTAGATTCCTTCAGGAAATGGGCTTGCTGTGTATCCTCCTTCTTCTGTCTGAAAGCAGCCCCAGGCCATTTCCGCACTAGACGGTTATAGTGCTATTATTCCACTTGCAACATCCTATGGAATCCTAGGGTTCGCAGTTTTGGGAGGGGCTGGAAACTGCAAACCCCAGGATTCCATAAGATGTTTCAAGTGGAATAGTAGCGCTATAACAGTCTAGTGCAGAAATGGCCCCTGTTCAAAGGGCTGTTCTGTTTCCACCCAGTTTCAAGAAACAGAACCACTAGAACAGTGGTTCTCAACCTGTGGGTCCCCAGATGTTCATGGACTTCAGCTCCCAGAAGCCCCAGCCACTATGGTCAATGCTCAGGGCTTCTGGGAGCTGAAGTCCAAAAACATCTGGGGACCCACAGGTTGAGAACCACTGCACTAGAAGAAAGGGCAGGGAAGGTCTCCATTCACATTTAGCACCTGGACAGCACACTGAGCAACAAATACGCAGGTTACCTGTTCACATTCTTTCCTACTAGAATAAGATGTATTACTCATTTATTTAAATGACAGCAATTATTTCCACATTTTCCTCTACATACTTCTGCTAGCACATGAAAGTTGTATGCAAATCTGTCCCTTACTTTGTCCTCAAGGTTTGGTGACTTATTCCTTCTTTTAGAGGTGGCCACTCCCTCAGGAAGTATAAGACAAATTAACAATTTAACAGGAAATTGACCACTGATGAATGGGGAAAAAAGGCCATTGCTTTTCTTTACACTTCCTAGCACCAGGACCAAAATGAGTGTCAAAAGATAAAACATGTCTTTAATTTGAGGACCCACGGTTTAAAACGCTCTTGACTGGCTTACATCCCCTGATTTGGGAGCAAGCCTCAGTTCCATGGGACCAATTTCTGAGTGAAGATGTGCTGGACTGCACTACATGACCTCATCCACCCATGAACTTATCAGTTACAACTTTCTGAAGGTGAAGCATTTCTCAACATTATAAACAAAATTGTTCCACCTGCAGCTACACAGCTACTGAAGTCTTTGGTACCAATGTCATTCCAGCCTTCGGATGGACAAGAAATCCCAGGTACAAGGATAGGATGAGCCTAGCCAAGTTTTAAAACAATATTATTTCTAGTATTATTCTGTACTTAATTATATTGTTTGATATTAGATATATTGTATTGTCTATCAACTCCCAGAATTTCCCAGTTTTCTCTGACCCAACTAACCATCTATTTTGGTTCATCTTTGTTCCTTCAATTTTGCTCCCTAACCCAAGTGTTGTCAGACCCAAGAACCTGTAACATCTCTCTCCTCCGGCCCTTCTCCTCTTAAATATCTGTTCCTCTGCAACACCCACCAAAATGATCTCAGGGGCTCACAGGCAGAATTCTCCATCGGAATTCTCATAAGAAAGAACAGGCATCAAGGAGATCTCTGACAAGGAAGGAGCACACAGAGACACTCCGACTCCCATTTTTTCTTTGCCAAAACATGTCTCTCAAGCTATTCTCAACAGCTCAGGGTTGGACAAGGTGGCACACCTGTCGTGGCGCCAGGCGTCACAAACCTGTTCCCCCACGTACCTGTTGGCCAAAGATTCTGATGCTACGATATCTGTCCCTTCTGCTGGAATGCCATCCCCTGAATGCAGCTCATCGGTTTGGCCTGGGTCCTCTCCCTCCTCTTTCCTTGTCTCCGATTCCCACTGCAGAGCTGTTGTTGTTGCTGCTGCTGCTGGATTCACAGTGTCAGGAGGGAGTATCTGCCTACACACCTTACCAGTTCCCACCCCATGCAGCCCTGTGCAGTTTTGGAATTCCTTGCGTGCTGACAGTTGAGGATCCGGTTCGGCCAGTTTCAGGTGACGTTCCTCCTCTGTTTCCTCTAACTCAGCAACCCCCAGAGAAAGTGTTCCCTCCCCACATGGGTGGATGGGCAGGGCTGTCTGACCACAGCCGGCTGTGGGTTCTGCTTCAGCCATTCCACCCTCTTTGTCCTCCTCCTCCTTCTCCTGTCCCTTGGCCAGTGTGATTCTTATCTCATAGCGGATCTTTGGCCCCTTCCTGGCCAGGCTGGTTTGAAGAGCCGCTGCTGCCTTCAGAGGCCGCTCCGTGTGTGGACTTGCCGTGGCTGTCACAGTTTCCTCCACCCCATCGGCCGGCTCAGAGATTGACTCTCCAAGACCACTGCCCAGGTTCTCTGGTTCTCCAGCAACAGTGACGTGGCAAGGCCCTAAGGATGAATACCCACTGAACGCACGTTCAGCCCACTCTGAAAGAGGCTTTGGGGCCTTGTTGGTTTCTTCCAGCACGGATGGAAGCTTGAGGACTTCTTTCATTTCAGGAGCCACCGAACAGGACAGAGAAGAATTACTGAGGGAGAAGGACCCTTCCCAAGAGCTCCCATCTCGCCAGCAGAGCAAGGAGTCAAAGGATGTGGATGGTACTGGGGTGGTCCTTACAGAATCAATTTCACTAGGCTGAGAGGAGGGCCTGGGTCCCTCCTGCTTTATAGTGTCGTTCACAGCAAGGCCAGAGTCAGATCTCTCCCTCATATCTACATCACTCCCAACTGCTGGTCTCTGAAGCCGTCCCAGTGGCCAAGGACCATTTGTCAAGTTGCCGGGAATTTGAAGATGGTGGTTCCTTTGCTTGCGCCAAGTGACGCTTCCGAACTTACGCAGAAAGCCATTCCTCCAGAGATCGGGCTCAGAGTAGCTGAGCGCATGAGCCTGCAGGATGAAATGGGAAGCTGTGAGAAAACTGACAATAAAATCAGAAAAGGGGGAATTAGAGCCTCTTGTCTGTGCTAGCACAGGCGCTGGCCTATTCCTTATAACTTCTTTGTTACATTTTTATGCTGCCTTTCCACTAACAACAAGGACAAAAAGACCGACAATCAACCAGAAACAGCAATCAACAGACAATCAAAACAAATGAAAACTTAAAAAAAACAACCTAAAATTAAAAATAGATGCACAGATTGAAAAGATGCATATTCATTCTAGGGACACTACATTTCAGGGCCCAGCCCCGACCCTCCAGTTTTCTTTTCTTTCCTTTTTCTAAATTTACTGAGAATTTTCAAAAGGCATACAAACAAAACAAAGAAAAGCAATAAATTGCAACAACAAACAGAGAAGAAAAACAAAGAAAGTGTATAAAAAAAGAAAACACTAAATACTAAAGATAACTAAAGGCAATAAGAATATTAAGAAAATAGAAATGCACATTGGTCTCCAGCTTTTCTAATGCAGATTATAGATAACTCTATAAAATAGCTTCTCTAACTACAAATACCATTCAAATGTTTCAACTGCTACTTTTCCAAATATACTGTTGAAACCTACAGTCAACACATTGTACTCCTTTTCTTGCAAAAACCTATCAAAGGTTCCCAGACTTCCAAAAAAGTCACTACTGATTTTTCTCTCTCTTAACAATATCATCAATTTATCCATTTCAGCCGAGTCCAACAATTTTATCAGCCAGTCCTCTTCCACTGGAATATCTGTGTTCTTCTACTTCTCTGTATATAGTAGTCATGCTGCAGTGGCCATGTAACCTAGTATCTCGCCATACTTCTTCTCTAGTTGATCTTCTACTAATACCAACAAATACAACTCTAGCCTCAATTGAACATAAACTTTCCACACTTCATACACCATAATATGTATTTGATTCCTAAATTTCCTGGCCTTTTCACAAGTCCACTATATATAGTAAAAAGAGCCCACTTGCTGTTCACATTTCCAACATCTGCTAGAAACCTCTTTATGCATTCTGACCAATTTTTCTGGCGTCAAATACCAATACATCATCTTGTAAACGTTCAGTAAATATCTAATTCCTTTCAACCAAATTTTCTCCCATTGTTCCATCTGTGTATTTTGACCCACATGTGAGTACACATTATCATACAGTGCTTCTTCCATTTCCAGTTTTAACAAAAGCTTTGGGAATCTAACTCCAGGCAAGAGGAAAGGGTTGTATGCTAATCTCTATCTTGACTAGGAGAGATGCAGTTTGCTATAATTTGCAAGGATTAACTGAGATGTTGTTGCAACTTGCAAAGTTTCTCCTGGGGATGTATGTAATTAGTTAGCTTCCTCCTTCTTTCCTAGCTATCGTGCTGCCAGGTCTCACCTTCCATTCTGCTCTGCATCCACCTTCTGGCTAGAAGCCAATAGGCTACATTAAACTGTTCTTATCCCAGCTATCTAACTAGGTGAAAAAGAGCAATCCCTTCATTTCACTTCAAGATTTCTGTCTTAATTTCCAAACAGGACCATACATTATATGTGTATAGGCATCCCCTTGTTTGTATTTCAATAACAAGCTGTGAGCAAATGTGTAAGTACTTAATTATAATGCTTAATGACATCACCAGAGGCTGTCTCTAGGTTTTGGGCCAGATACCTGGGACAGTCCTGAACTAGTAATCCTAATATATAAAAGGAGCAAGATCAGGATCACAATTCAGAAGAAGGTGTGTTCCATAATCTGGAAAAATCCTCCCTCCAGCCCATCTAACTACCTTCTGCAAGTGATGGTTTTCTTAAGAGAAGTTGTCCTGAAAGACTTAGTATCCGCTCGGGTTTATAACAAGTCAGATGAGGTTAAACACCGAGGTCACGGGCCATCCAGGGCTTTAAAAGGAGTGATTCTCAACCAGTGGGACATCCCTTCCAACCAAAGAAGGCCTGTTTAGATTCTGGAGAGAGGAATGTGTAACCTGAAAATACATATTCAATATTATAACTTTTTTTTCTTCAAAAATGGGGGAAGTACTCCTATTCCTATTCCTATGCAACTTATACCCCTCTAGATAGGACAAATGTGTCAGGAAGGTGTGGTATTTGGCACTGTGGTTCTCAGTTTGTTCGTTCATTTTTAAAAATATCTAAGCAATATTATTTCTGCTGCCCAAGCCTGTCTTCTAGCAATGCCCGGTACCAGCTGTTACATCTTATTTCCACTGTATTTCCGCCTTTAATTCAAAAACCTATCAAAACCAAAACAAAAAGTTTTCTCCTTTTTTAAAGTTTTAGTCTTAAAGTTATGAGAGTCAGTGTAGTGAAGTGGTTTGAGCATTGCTCTACAACTCTGAGGACCAAAGTTCAAATCCTTGCTTGGCCATAAAAACCCACTGGGAGATCTTGGGCAAGTCACACTCTCTCAGCCTCAGAGGAAGGGAAAGGCAAACCCCCTCTGAATAAATCTGGTCAAGAAAACCATGTGATAGAGTCACCTGAGGGTCACCATAAGTTAGAAGGCACATGACAACTTATAGTGCATCAGTGAGATGGTGATTTTGAACAGTAGCAATATTAACTCTGAGGGGAAAAAATTAAAAATTCAGAGGAGAAAATGTATCCTTCAAATCATAAGAGCACCACTGTAAAACACGCCCCAGGCTGTGGAATAACCCAAATGCAGACCCAATAAATTGCTACAAACAGCTCCTCGAAAGGATGGAACAAGTAGACACGGAGATGACAATGACTAGCAAAACCCAAGGAGATGTGTGACAAGAACTCACACTTCTTTAGATCTGGAAAAGACCTTATTCGCCCATCCTATGATGAAATGGCTGCAGTCTTTGAACTAGGGAAGCTTTCTGCACTACACTGTTATAGTGCTATTATTCCACTTTCATCATCGTATGGAATCCTGGGATCCGAAGTTCAGAGAGGGGCCTTTAGAATTCTCAGCCAGAGAGCTCTTGGGCCTCAGTAAACTACAAGCCCCAGAATTCCACAGGATGTTGAAAGTGGAATAAGAGCACCATAACAGTGTAGTGTAGAAAGGCCCTATAGAATCATAGAAATGTAGAGTTGGAAGAGACCACACGGGCCATCCAGTCCAACCTCCTGCCATGCAGGAACACCCTCAAAGCACTCCCGACAGATGGCCATCCAGCCTCTGCTTGAAAACCTCCAAGGAAGGAGACTCCACCACACTCCGAGGCAGCCGATTCCACTGCCAGACAGCCCTGACCGTCAGGAAGTTCTTCCTGAGGTTCAGGTGGAATCTCCTTTCCTGCAGCTTGAATCCATTGCTCCTTGTCCTGGTCTCTGGAGAAGCAGAAAACAAGCCCTCTCCTTCCCCTACATGGCATCCCTTCAAATATTTAAACATGGCTATCATGTCCCCTCTTAACCTTCTCTTCTGCAGACTAAACATCCCCAGCTCTCTAAGTCTATCCTCATAGGGCATGGCTTCCAGGCCTCTCACCATTTTGGTCGCCCTCCTCTGGACTTGCTCCAGCTTGACCATGTCTTTCTTGAATTGGGGTGCCCAGAACTGGACACAGTATTCAAGATGAGGTCTAACCAAAGCAAAGTAGAGTGGTACCAGTACCTCCCTCGATCTAGACTCTGTACTCCTATAGATGCAGCCGAGAATTGCATTGGCTTTCTTGGCTGCCGTATCACACTGCTGACTCATGTTCAGCTTGTGGTCTATGAAGACTCCTAGTTCCCTTTCACACGTACTGCTATCCAGCCACTTGTCCCCCATCCTATATTTCTGTATTCCATTTTTTCTACCTAAGTGTAGGACCTTACACTTCTCTCTGTTGAATTTTATTGGGCCAGCTCTCCAATCTATCCAGGTCATTTTGAATTTTGATCCTGTCCTCTGGCGTATTAGCAACCCCTCCCAATTTGGTGTTTGGTGTTGTAATGTACAGCTCATTATGACCGGTTGAGCACCCCTTGAATTTTCTCCCCCAAATCTCCCACTCCCACACCCTTTATCTTCTCAGTGATGGTGATAGATGAAGTATAGGAAGGTCATCACCCACTCACCTCTCCCAATTCCTCTCCAAATATTTCAAATTTCAAAGAAAATGACAGAGGGAGGCAAGTTTGAACTGGGACAAGAGATAGTTGTATTTATCAAAAGGGGGCACAGGTTGTAAAACATGTTGTGAAACATTACTTCAAAGGTTAAAATGAACACTCTTGAGTTGGATCCAGAAAACAATTACAGCCATAGAGGATAGGAACGAACAGGGTGGTGGAGGATGCTGTCTCATCTCTGGGGTTGAAGTATGATTTAACTGCCAGATTTATTGCCTTCTGTCCATAGGGACACAGAGAAGTACCATATTGTCCTTTGGCTCAAGCAGCAAAAGGTTTGGGGCTTACTCTTAAGCTTGGTCATCCAACTGCAAAACTGTCACTCCACATGTGCAATTTTCCTATGCAGAAAGGAATTCCATGCAGGAAGTAATATACTATTTGGGCATAAATCACCCCATATGCACATGGAGGGTGGAGGTGGGCCCTGCACGTGTGCAGTGGTTGAAGAGGGCTCTTTACACATTTGTTGCTTTCAGTCTACCAAATAAATCCACAATAACTAGCTTGTAAAATCTTTTACTGGCCTTCCTCCTGACCTGTGCCACTGTTGTTTGCTTTAAGAGGAGTCTGAAAGGGGACCGAAGAAGCCCAGCTTTTCCAAAACTTCCTTTCTAGAACTACCTGCAAGCCGTCCTTAGACACAGTAGCGAACGAAGCTGTCTAGATGTTAATTGGTACATGAGTGTGCTCCATGGTATTCAGGATTCTTCCAACTGCTCTTTTTCTGCCTGTTTTCCCATTCCTGCTCCCAACAGTCCATCAGCATCAGAAAAGTCACCTCTTCTGACTACAACTCCCAGAATTCCCAAGCCAATACGCTGGCTTGGAGATTAGGGTAGTTGTTGTTCAAAAATGTAACTTCCAAGCACTGCTGTTGCTAACTGGCCCCACATCCAGCACAGTTCGATGGTGCTGAGATGATCCAAAACAACAATAATAATAATAATAATAAAAATTAATGGGGGTAGTTAGGCTGTTGGTGACTTACACGGGTTACACTAGCATCAGTACTTTTTGGCTGCATCCCCCTTGTGCCGTGCTCCTTCCCAGGCTAAGGAATGGCGGCTGGATAGCACCTGGCCATAGCTCTGCCCTGCTTTTCAACAGCTACTGACGGCAATAGAGGGTGCACCAAAACAGCTTCCTTGCACAATCCCATCACCCAACTTGTAGCCGTTTCCCTTCCAGTCGCACAGGGACAGGGGGGCAATGGGGGTGGTTCGCCCCCAGCGGCAATGTTTTCGGGGCACCCCGCCTTGTAGCCATGCCCCTGCACACCGCGGCCACACCCCCCACACCATGCCTACATCCCCATGCACTGAGGCCACGCCCCTGCACACTGTGGCCACACCCCTGTGCCGTAGCCCCACCCACTCCACCTCTCCTCCACATACTCCAAGCTCTGCCACCGTTTCCTCCTGGACCTCCAGTGTAACTACATGATCCCTTCACTTTTGCAAGGGTTCAAGGCGCAGAATCCTCATGAAAGTGAAACAAAAATGAATAACTCCCCTTCCCATTCCCTTTCGGGCTCTCACCTTGCATTCCCTTACCTTTTCCCCCTGACAAACATGCCTTCCTTCTCTGCTCCCCATCAAAAGGCAAGGAAATGGGAGGTGTAGCACCAGAGCTGGAAAAAGCATGCATGCGTGCACCTTCCCCGCCCCATTTTCTTGCTTTTGCCTTGGTGTGCATTCTCTGTGCCTAGGCAAAAGGCAAGAGAATGGGAGGGGGATCACTGCTTATAGAGAAGGAAGGTGTGTGCATGCCTTCCCCGCACCCATCCTTTGCTTTTTGCCTTGGTGCATGTTATCCACACCGGGGCCAAACACAGGGGAATGGGAGGGAAGCACGAGAAGCTGACAAGCATGCTGCACACATGCCTTCCCCCCACCTTCCCTTGCCTTTTGCCCGGGCATGCTTGCCTTCCTTCTCCACACTTGGCAAAATGCAAGGGAATCAGAGGAGGAGAATGCAGTGGAAGAAGGCATTTGTGTGCTTCATGAATAATCAAATGTGGAGGGAGGACTGTATGCTGGTGAAGATTTATGCTCTGCCAGCATCAAAGACAATCTTGGCCACTGTTTCTAAGCTCTGTTGCGCTCTGCTCTCCTCTCTCTTTCACACTCACATGTTCACAACTCCATCCATTCCACACACTCTCTCACCACTCACTCTCCTTTCATTCACTCTGAAGTTTATAAATTTATCTATCAAGAAAGCATTAATATCAATCCAAACTTGAGGACTTTGGACATGACTAAAACTAGTGAGCAACTCTCAGGAGAGGATTTTAAAGTGTGAAGTTAAGGCCAATGTCTCTTGGCTTTGGCATATTTTTCTGGGACATTGCAACTTCTGGTCATTACAAGATGTCCATAAATTGAAATACTCCTCCCTCATCCTAATTAGTTAATTACGTCCCTCACTCTCCATGCAGACAAGTAGCACATCCACTCAGTTGTTTCCATGACATACAACTTATTGTTTGTAGTGATGGTTTTATGTGAAGAAGCAATTGCGTATTTGATCGCCTGCAGTCAGAAGAGGAAAGATTTTGGGGGTCTTGATCTGTATGAATTCTAACACAGGAAACCCTAGGTTTAATCTGAGAAACCTCAAAATCCTGCAAGCAAAATAGTGATAAAATGTATTCAGGTTTTGAAAATGAGCTTGCTGATTAGCATGTCACTTGGATATTCAGAAATTGTACTTCTTTCAAAAATGTATTTGGTGATGGGAAGAGAAAGATAAGTCAGTCAACCTGTAGATTTAAATGATGCAATTAATTGTATAGATGGCTTGTTTATATCTGCATAGTGATAATATGCTATTAAAATTTTGTATTCTGACTTATATTTTATATAAGTTACCTTAGAAGGATTTTTTTTATTTGCCCAGAAAGACAGCCTAGAAATATTAAACAGCATCACCATCACTAGGAATGCAGGAAGCAGAAAAAACCTGGAAGGTACAACATAGATGCCCTCCCCTTCTATAGCATTTAACAGATACATTGCTGGCATCTTTTCAAAGGTTTTTGTTCACTATAGTAAGGAACAGTGACTTAGCACTGGGTTTTAAATTTTAAATTTAAACTTCCAAGTTAAAGTTTTCCCAGTAAACCACGGACAACTGATTTGTACTGCAATCCCCCAAAGTCATGGTTGCAGGATTCTGGAAGTTGCAATCTAACAAAACCTAATTTTTTCCAGAAATTCAACAAGTGCTGCAAACTCTACCAGAGTGTCAAGTCTTCTACTTGAAAAATAAGATGTTTCCCAGGGACGTTCTGTCACTATGTGGTAGAGTTTTGCCTATTTGTAGTAACGCCAATTTGATATGTCGATGCAGTGAGATCTTCATGCTGGTTTATGTAAGCCCCACTCTCCCCCCTCCACATGCCAGATAGTAGGTGGTTTCACTTGCCACAGCAGTTGAACCGTGCTGGAATACGAGCCCTGCCTTCCCTCGAGGCACAGCTCCAGCGGCTGCAGAAAAACAGCCCAAGGGTGCTCCGCCCAGCGGAGCTGCTGAGAAAGCAGAAAATTGTTAGATAATAAGCAGCCAAGCGTGCACATTCCACACACACCTTTACAGAGATTACAGCAGCCACCCAAACCAGCCTCCACCTCCATCTTGGTAAAGTAAGTGGCTGGCTTCTAGAGATGGCTGCAACTGAACCAGGGGTGACTCACCTCTGTGATCTCTAAAGGAAGATGCCAGGGCCTAACTAGCCTACTCAAGGAAGCAGCTGCCTTAATTCAGAACTCTGAAAAGTTACTTTTTTTGGACTACCTCTCCATACCCTCCAGCTGTCCTATTTGGCAAGGACAACTCTGATCAATCCTTTGTCATCCCACTTTTTCAACTGCTTTTAAAATGTCCCAGTTTCTCTCTCCTATTTCTGCTTTCTCCCTTTGTCCTCAGCTTACTTTAATTGCTGCAAAATGAGTTCAAAGTGCAAAAGTATATGTACTCAGTTACTCAGCAGGGAGGAGAAGAGG
The DNA here is from genome assembly GCA_948472985.1 of Iguana delicatissima. Lineage (NCBI taxonomy): Eukaryota > Metazoa > Chordata > Lepidosauria > Squamata > Iguanidae > Iguana > Iguana delicatissima. Next base: position 717,821 of record CAOKZL010001161.1, on the reverse strand, counting down.
AAGGGGAATCCTGCCCTTCCCCGCAGGCTCAGACAAAAGCAAATGGCTGCAGCATCTCCTACCTTGTGTGTTTTTGCTCAATACTGTAAGAATTTTTACCATCTTGACTGCACTCTGATGTTGCTTGGCCACATGCATCCCAGTTTTCGTCTGTGAAATGTTGGAGCATATGCCCCTTCTAGACTTCTGGAAGTGACAGTCCAAAAAGCAAAACAAAACAAAACAAACAAACAAACAAACAAACAAACAAACAAACAAACAGAAGCCCACAACTTTTCGCCATTGCTAAGTGGCCTCCTGTTCCAACACCGTGTACCTGGCAGGAGGCCTAGTCCCCAAACCCATACCTCCCAACATCCTCCTATGCTTCAGTCTTGTCATTTGTGGTATTAAAACCTATGGCAAGGATTGACTGGAATGCCTTCCAGTCTCAGAGAGTGTTCTTGACTGCCGTTGGCTGAGATGTTTAACTACTACAGAGGGATGAATCAGGTAGAAGAACTTGGAAAAGAAAGGGTGGATGAAGCTTCAGCTGAGGGAAATACTAGGGCTGGCCACAACATTAGGCAGAGCAAGGCAACTGTCTCATACAGAAGATGACGGAGGGAGGCAGCCTTCTGGCTTTTCCCTTTGTCAGAGGTCAAAGTTATGCAGCCACACAACCTGTCCGGGACCCCGACAACTACTCTGCAACATTAGGTCAGTGATAGGAACTATCTGATAAAAATCAGTTGAGTTAGGAATTAAGTTAAAAGTCGGCTAATGAAAACAGGCAACTTAAATTGACTTTTTAAAACTGAAGTTAATGACTTAATCTGGAATTCCAGTATAGACATTTCTCCAGAATTAAGTTATTAATTAATTACATGAGGGACCATGCTTAAGAGCTAACATGTTTTATATTGTTCAGCCAGATCTTTAACCAAAGCATTATTTTTTTTGCAAAACTACATTTTTTAAAAAGTATGCCCTCAGGGTTGGGGAAGTACAGCATTTAAGTCTAAGATCTAGTTAAGAAATCATAGATGAACAAAATCATAAAGTCACAAGATCCAGTTAAGAAATTATAAATGAACCAAGTTATAAAGTCACAAGATCCAGTTAGGAAGTAATAAATACATGTGCGCCTAATTACAAATTCAATGAACAGATAGCTGAAAAATTCATGCTAATGCTATAGGAATTCTTGGTCAACAGCCTTGATGCTGGCATAAGTAGACAACCTACCCCCTTCCTGCTCTCTTTACTTACGAAACTACAGCTGGGCACCATCCTCCAAGGCCATTTAGTGGGGCGGTCAGGCAATGGCTGTGTTCAGGGCCAACAATGGGTGCGGGCTGATACACCTTACTGCTGCCTGGAAGTCTAGAAGGGGGCCTGCCTACATTGCACCTGTCTTTCTCTTTGTGATAACAAAGGATGCAAGCCTTCCGCTCTCCAACTGAACAAGGCTCCTGGCTGCTCTGAGCCCCAAATACCGTCCCCCCACTTCCTCCCTGCCTGCTGTACCAAATGGCCACCTCACTCTGCCCCTGCCTGTTTGTCAAATCCTAGCCACCAGGGATAGTGTAGGCACACTCACTAGGAAGTCCCCAGTGCAGCAGACCTGAAGATTCTCTTCCTGGCTCACAGAGGGAGATTGGGGAGGAGAGGAAAAGAGCCCCTTCCTCAGATCTCTCCTCTTTATCCATAGCTGCCAGTTCCTTTCTTGCTCAGCCCAAAGCCCTCACCCCTGGCTCAGAGGCACTTCCCTGGTCAGACAACCTGTCTGTGTATGGTCATCTACCAGTGGACCTTGTCCATCACAAAGATCTTCTGCTGGTGAACAACTGAGGAGCCAGACAGGGGAGGAAATACACAAGCCAGAACACAGAGCGGCTTTCATCAGTCCTGGCTGTGTTCCTGAAGCCAGAGGCACAGGCATGCCTGCATCTTTGTGCATCCAACTACAGGGACACAATCAGGCGTTGCCTGGCCAACCCCATTTTCCTCAGCAATGGGGGACAAGCCCAGGAAGTGAGAAGGTGGGTGGTGAGAGTGGGGACTCATTGCAGATGACCAAACAAAGCAGTGACCAAACAAAAAAGGACAGAACAAAGGTACACTCTGGAATTATACGCAACATATCACCAAGAGGATTCCAGTCTTTGCTTATTTTAATACATTGTCATATCTGACAACATAGTTAATTCCACTGTTAAGAGATTTTAACAAACAAGTAATAAATGTAGCTTTAAAAGGTGAGAATTCTTGGTACTCAGGTGGTCTTCCTGAGTTCTGTGCTGGACATGGCATTGATTTCTCCCAGGAAATCAAACATAGAAGTTTTTAAGCCTGGAACTTTTCCTGGGATCCATGTAGGAATTAACTAAAAAGGGGCGGGGGTAGAAAGGAAATTAGATAATTAGATGGGGTGAGAAAGGGAAAGCAAGAGAACAGGGTTTGGCAGGATGGGTGAGAAATTGGGATTTCTAAAACTTGTGTACAGGAAGCCCTTGCCTTTCAATGTCCCATTATATTTTGATTCACTCTTTTGATGCTTCCTAATTAAAGACAAGTTCCATTAATTTGATGGGGGTTCCACTCTTTCTTCAGTTCTTTTTGTCTACGGAGGCTTGCTTGGGCCACTCATGCACTGCTTGCAAAGTGAGCTGACGCACCAAGAGGGGAAGCACCAAGCCAGCTGAGAGACTTTGCAAGTAGCACACGCACAGTCAGAAGCGAGCATCCATAAGTCCTTTGTGCTCCATATAGTACAGTGCAGGGGTTCTACTTTTCAACCAATTCCACTTGCTGATAGTGCTCCGGTCCCTAATCTGTCAGATAAGAGGGGAAAACCTGTAGTTGTTTCCTTCTCTCCAAAACTCAAAGCACAACACGGAGGCGTGCCAAAGAAGGGAGAAAAATTGTGGATGGGGATTATTCACCTTCATTATGGTAAGGTTTTATTGTGCATAGATATATAATTTTAAATGCCAATTTAAAATTAACTTCATTTTTTAAAAATGTGCCTCTGTCAGCATAAATGCAATTGAACTGGATTTTTTAAGCATATGAATTATTAACTTAATGAGCTAACCCTTCCTCACTATTTCTGCCTTAGGTGTGTCCTATTGCCTGTGTTCAAGCAAGATTCAATTGCCAGTCCAGTGATCCTCTGTATTTAGACTGGCTGGGGGAGAGAGGTATCATCTTGTTCATCAGCTCAGGCAGCAAAATGTCTTGTGGCAGTCCTGGGATGCCAGAGCTGGAAGCCATCAATGGCAGCAACAGAAGCTGAAAATTGAAAGAAGCAGCAATCCATAGCTATGAGTGTCAGAGTGGGGGAGAAAAATATCAGAGAATGTGTGAAAAAGAATAGACAAAAGAGAATACTATTGAGGAGAAAAACAGAGCTTGGAAAAGCAACTTTTTGGGACTTCGATTCCCAGAATCCCACAGCCACCATCTTCTGGTTTTGTCAGGGGATTCTGGAAGTCATTGTCCAACAAATGGCTTTTCCAAGCTCCGGGAATCATGCACTGATTTAGATCTTGAACTGCAGATATCACAAATGCTCTGATGTAAAAAGAAAATAAAACTATTTTGCACCTAGGGAGGTGCCTCCTGGATCTATACTGTCAACAGGCTTTCCCACTATGGGTCTCTGTTTGTTGCTGGATTTCAATACCCGTCATCTTGACCATTGGCCAAGCTGGCTATGGATGATGGGAGTTGAAGTTCAAATTACATCTAGGGCTAGGAAAGACTGCTATATACTGATTGTTAGTGATCCTCAGTAGTTTCAGATGGCATCTTTCTCAGTGTTATTGAGGGGCTGAAGACTTCTTGTATGTAAAGCTTGTGTTGTGTCATTAAGTTGGGGCTTTTCCTTAAAAAAAATGAAGCTCTGGCTCTCATGATCCTGAGCAAAAGGCTGATTTAAGTAGCAACACAGGGAGATGCCTTATACCAGCTTAAAATCATTGATCTATCTCCCTAGTAGAAATATGGGACCCAAAATATACCCCCTAAGCTGCCCCAAGCTCCTAGACCCCCAACAAAGTTTTTAAAAAATGATTGGGTGATTTTTTTGCCCCCCAAGCCCTAAATGGCTCAAAACAACTTTAAAAATACACTTTGCTCTTCAATCTTTCCCAGCTCCTTGAACATCTTGAAAACATCCCAAAAGCAAACAAACGCACAAACAAAGAAACAAACGGGAAATTGGCCAAAAGAAAAATGAGAAGTAATGGTTCTCACTTCCTGTTCCTGAACTGGCTGCTTCTGTGGGGTTCTGTTTTGTTTTCCCCCCCCCAAGGTATGTGGTGTGGAATTTGAAAGCCAAACTATTGTATTTCTCAGCAGGTTTGAGCCACTTGTGGTAGAGAGGTCTAGGGTGAAAAAATCATCCCCTCAAAAATATATATTTTTAGACAGTTGGAAACTTTAGTGGGCTGGTGCCAGAGTGAAAATTGCCTTCCTCTTCCTCTGCAGATGGGCACCACTGTCGAAGCACTGTCTACACCAGGGTGGGCAACTGTGGAAGACCAGGAGTCCACATTAGCCCTTAAAGAGAACTTGGAGGACCACACCCATACTTCATCTTCTCCCACAAAACAAAACAAAACAGCTTTTAATGCCCCCCAATGCCTCCCTGTAGAATCAGGCTGGAAGAGACCCCAGTGGCCATCCAGTCCAACCCCCTGCCATGCAGGAACCCACATCAAAGCACTCCCTTCCAGCTTCTGCTTAAAAACCTCCAAAGAAGGAGACTCCACCACACTCCATTGAGGCAGCATATTCCATTGCTAGGCAGCTCCGACTGTCAGGAAGTTCTTCCTGAGGTTCAGGTGGAATCTCTTTTCCTGCACCTTGAAGCCATTGCTCCTTGTCCTAGTCTCTGGAGCAGCAGAAAACAAGCCCGCTCCTTCATTGACATGACATCCCTTCAAATATTTAAACATGGTTGTCATGTCCCCTCTTAACCTTCTGTTCTGCAGACTAAACGTGCCTAGCTCCCTAAGCTGCTCCTCATAGGGCATGGCTTCCAGACCCTTCACCCTTTTGGTCGCCCTAGAGACAGCATTGTGTAGTGGTTTTGAGTGTTGGACTGTGGTTTGACCAGGGTTCGACTCCCTGCTCGGCCATGGATATCCACTGGGTGAGCTTGGGCACATCACACGCTCACCTTAGAGTAACCATAAGTGGGGAATGACTTGAAGACACACAGCAACATCAATAACAGGCGACATGAGGGTATGTTTTGGGGCCTTCCTGGACTCCCACAGGGCATTTTTAGGCATTTTGAGGTTCAACTTTTTTTTCCGAAATTTTTGCAAAATTTTGTTTTGACCCAAGGGGTCTAATGAGGCTGCTGACATAGTGGAAATTCCCTCGAGATCCTCTTTTGATATTTCAGAGCATTTAGGCATTTTGCCTTTATTTTCCCACAGGGGTACCTGTGGGCTGCAGGGCACATTTTGCCCATCCCTGATCTATACTCACTGGCAGAATTTCTCCAGGTGCTCTTTCCCCTCAGGGCCTGACTGGGGATGCCAAGAATTCCTCCCATAAATTCCCTGCCAAATCTCTACATGGGAAGCTTCCTTACACTAGGTCCGGGCTCCGTGCAGGGATCTGCCTTTTTCCTGATCAGCCATGACTCAAAGACAGGAGACTTGTACGTTGATCTGCATCTCATAGGCAATGTCGGCCCTTGAGAGTCAGCAGCTCTCCAGGATTCCAGACAGGGAGTCTGACCCAACCCCGCCTGGGACCTTCTGCATGCAAAGAATGTGCCCTGCCATCTGAGACAAATTTCATTTCATTCATATGACATCCTCCCACTCATGCAGTTCAGTGCTTCCTTCTCTCAAGTGAAAATGAACATGCGTTTGCCAGTGGTTTTGGAAGCTTCAGTTAAATTGCTTTGTTCTGTCCCCAGATTAATTAGTTAGGGGCACGCCCTTCTCAAGGCAGAGCAGAGCAGAGCCTGCCTTCATTTCCCGAAAGCTCAAGAAGCTTCCAGTTAGTTCTCTACCCCAATGAGGTCTTGTGCCATTTTGACAGTGAGAGAGCCACAAATAGAGCCAGGGGATTTTTTTCTTTCTTTCTTGTAGCTGACTTGAGTGTCAGGCTTAATAAGTTAAAATATCTTTCCTTTTAGGCCTGCTTGTACTGCACAAAAACTCTTGCTGTGTCCCTTCAAGTTGTATCTGACTTATGGGAACCCTCAGGCAAACTTATCACAGAGTTTTCTGGGGGCTGAGAGTGTGTGACCTGCCCAAGGTCACCTAGCAGGTTTCCAGGGCTGAGCAGGAACTCGAACTCTGATCCCCAGGGTCATAGTCCAACACTCAAACCCCTGCGTGACACTGGCTCTACAAAAGCTCTAGGACAACTGTAATGGAGGGCTTTTGTACTTTTTAAAACACTCCTGGGTGTGAGGGAGGCACCCAATAAGGCCACCAAAACTATAAGATTGAAATCAAGGAGATCTCCACTCCGACAGTTCCATGTCTACTCTCACATATGCCTGTTTCTGGAAGGGGCAGAAGGGGCTATCGTCTCTAGTCCTTTGGACCAAGCGGTGTCTTTCAAAATAATTAACAACCAGTTCTGTATATTTTTCTGTTTTTTCACCCAGCAATCATCAATCACTGCTCAGCTTGATTTGGGCAGGCTCTCAGCATCCTTTCTCTGCTGTACCCACAACCTCTTTTGGCAGGTCTTGTTCATTTTGGAACTTTTTCTCCTCCACGAAATGGCATCTCCTGAAAGCACATTTCCTAGAGGAGAAGCAAAGCTCCAAAGTGAAGAAGACTGGCCAAAGGAAGCCACAGTGACAGTAGAGAGGGGGAGATCAGAGCCAAGTGTTGAGAGACAGGTGTTTTATAACAGGTTTGCCAGAATCAAGGTGAACCAGTGGAATGACACCATTGTTTGGTCCCTCAAACACCCCCCACCCCGGCCACAGCTGACAAAACCCAGATGGGTGGATTCTGCTGCAACTGCTGCTGACCCATGGGAAGGAAAGAAAGCAGGGAGCCAATTTAGGGCTCTCTGTTCCAGGTACAGCGTGGATTATTATTGTTTCAGTTTGGCTCCTTTTGAGCCTCATGTTTCCCTTTTTAATCCGATCAGAATCGGGAAGTCAAGCCACACTAGTCCTCCATCATGAAGCCAAGTTGGTTCAAGGGTGCAAATCCACTGTAGAGCCAGTGGCATGTAGTGGTCTGAGCTTTGGACTACAGTCCTGGAAACCAGGGTTCGATTCCCCACTCCTCTGTGGAAACCCACTGGGTAGATCACACACACTCAGCCCCAGAAAACCCCATTCACCTTAGGGTCACTGTAAGCCAAAAGTGACTTGAAGGCACACAACAACAAACCACTGTAGTCATGCGTTGGCTGTTTCAAATTATTTTTGCTCACACAGCAATGGAACATGCAGCTGCTTTGTTTTTTTTAAACCTTTGTTTCCCCACCATGGATGTATTTGTATATTTCTATTTGCATATGTACAGGGGCTGCCAAAAAAAGTCATGTGGATCGCTCTGCTGCCTTTCTTTTGTCTGCCCACAGTGCGTGCACATATTCTCAAATGTGCACCTGTGTTCACCCACTTGGTGCCATTGCTCCCCCATCAGTAGTGCCACCATCCCATCCCCTTGGGTATCACTGGCATTGCCCCCCCCCGCCAAAGTATATGTAGAACTGCAGCCTCAACAGCACGTTACACGTGTCTACTCAAAAGTAACTCCTATGGAGTTCAATGAGGCTTACTTCCAGGAAAGTGGGCATATGGGGCACTCTTATACAGGCCAACTCAGAAGTAACTGAATTCAATATGCTTATTCCCAGGTAAATGGCTTCTAGTATTTGTTCCATGGGACACTCCCCATCTCTCACTAAGAAGAGACCTGATATTCCTGCAAGCTTGGCTGGCAAACAATACTGAAAGGCAATTTAAAGACAAGCAAAGATTCAAATGTTCAAAGGTTCACCTGTGTCTGAAGTGCAAAGGAAAAGATGGTGCCAAATCTTTCCGGCTGCTGTAGATTCAGCTGGTCTCCTGACATATTCCTCCTCCCTGCTCCCCTTGGTTTTGCTTTGATCCTAATCCTGGCTGCAAGATACACAGTGAAAAAGAAGAAAACTCCAGAGTTTGGGGTTTCTCTCCCCAAACCTAAAGGCTCTTGCACATTCCACGATTATATCCCTATGATTCCCCTTTAACTGACACGGTAGACTCTTAAGGAATTCTGGGGTTTGTGCTTTAGGGAGGCGCTAGAACCCTCGTGCTGAAAATGCTAAATACCCTTCCCTGAACTACAAATCCAGGGATTCCATAGCATGTTGCTACAACAGTTAAATGGAATCATAGAGCTATAATTGTGTAGTGCAACCGGGCTTTCTAAATCACCTTAAAACATGTGGAAGACACAATTTCAGACTGGATAGGAAGGATCATTGTGTGACATGTCAGGAATGAGAGATAAAGCTGAATTATTTTCCCTGTGTAGATCCAGCCTTAGGCATTGATGAAACACCTCTGCTTGGTGGGGGAAAGAAATAGGGGGGCACTCATAGATGGAATATACCCTCTTCCCCTCTTGGCTACATCACTTGAATTGCCCCCCTGCTGTCTCTCTTTCCTACCAGTAAGAAGTGGCCCTGCCTGGGATTTGGTAGCTGAAGGGATGGGGGAGTTTGGGATATTGCACAAAGAGCTAGAGAATAGCACCAAAAAGAGACTTACACACACACACATCACTAACAAGATTCTGTTCTGAATTACTTTACTAACCACCACTCAGTTACTAACTACCACTCTCCCACTCTGCACTGACCACTGTGATGTCACTTTAACTTCTATGACTTCATCCTGGGATTTGTAGTTCTGTAAAAAGAACCAGCATGGTATAGCAGTTTGAGCACCGGACTACGATCCTGGAGACCACAGTTTGATTCCCTGCTCAGCCATGGGAACCCTTTGGGTGACCTTGGGCATGTCACACATTCTCAGCCGCAGAAAAAATGGTGATAGAGTCGCTTTAGAGTCACCATAAGTCAGAAGGGACCTGAAGGCACACAACATCAACAAACAGTATTTAGAATTCTCTGCCAGAGAGTTCTGGTACCTCCACAAACTATGAATTGCAGGATGTCACAGGACGCAACTATGACAGTCCAAGCAGTATCAAGCCACTGTAACTGTGCAGTGTGAAAGAAGCCTCAAACAAAATTCGCACTCAAACTGTACAAAGGATATCTTTATCTTCCAAGAAAAGGGAGAGGGCACCGCATTTCCTTATGCTACTGCCATTAAATCAACACTCCTCTTCTTCTAGATGTAATAAGCTCATCTTTGCTGCAGGAATCACTACATACAATGCAGAGTGGAAGAAAAGGACTTTAGCAAAATCATGGAATTCTTAATAAGATGCAACTTCTCTTTTTATTTTGAGAGGTGCTCCCTGGATTATTTTTCTTCCTGTGACAGCTTGTGAAATATTTTAGTTCTTGCGATGGGTCGCATTACAAAACCCATTGCCACAGCTGAGGTTTCACAATCTCTGTCAGTCCTGTTCTGACTTTGTCAGCTCTTACTGCTTCTACTTTATTCTGGCTGCTCACCAGTCAAAGACACATTTCATTAAACTCATGCGTAGCCCAATCCTGCGCATGTTTACTCAAAGGTTAAATCTTGCTGTGTTCATGGGACTTCAGAATGAGCAGGACTGTGACCTTAAACCCACCAATTTTTAGCAGTTTACATCTGCTCCAAGTCTATACTGCATACTGATTTAATTGATCAGGAACTCACTAAGAGTGAACATGCATAGGTTTGTGCTATTGCAACCAGTGGTTACACATTTTGTGTAAAATGTTTAAAATGTATGAATGAAACTTTCATTGAAAGGTGTGTCCTCTCTTTCACTCTGAGCGTGAATATAAAAAGCCAATTGAAATAAAATTAAGAAGAGATTATGGATTAGTGATGACAATATACCCTCCAGCTTTTCACAAATGAAAACCAGGACATGCATGGGCAACACCAGAGTGTGCTCAAGATAGCAAAAGTTATTATAGGCATATCTCTAGCAACAAAATCTCTGACAAAGGAGCTCCTTTTTACAATTTTTTTAATGCCCACTCAGCCTCCTTTTCTTCCTCATCCTCTGTCTAGCTGAAAGGTTTCTTTTAGCAGCATCAGCTTTAGGAGTTTGGTGAAGGAAGGCAGGAGAAACACAGGCTCCTAGTGTCAGGTTGTACTTGCATATATGCAGTAAACAATGCAATAAAGCATGAATTGGGAAACAGAGAGATTCTGTTCTAGTTGATCCCACCACAGCTGTGTATGCTTGCCAACAACAGGCAAGGTAAACAGCAGCTGTGTCCAGAATCCCTTGCTCAGCATGCACAAGCAGCAAAAAAATAAAAATAAAAATGGAAAAGCATATTAGCCTACCTCACCAGCTTCACTCAGCATATTTTTAAAAAGCATTGATCTATAGGTTTGGTCACCAAAATGAAAACCATACGAAATATGAAGGCTGCTGAGAGGAAAAAAAATCATTTCTGGATCCATTTTGGAAGAATCTTTCAAGCAATCTCTAGAAGGTTGTTCTTTATTTATGCAAAGCTTTCCTAACTTCATTGTTTCCATTTCAAATGCATATTTTGAGTTTTGAATAAACAGTTTGCTAAAACAAATCGAGCTGATCTTTTTTGTGTTGTAGGAACCCATCCTTCTTTCCATGTTATTTCTGACTCTGGGACCAAATTTTCTGTTAAAGATGCAATCCTCAGGAACTCACCTACTTTCTTCAGAAATATCTGTAATGAGGAAGAACAGAGGATAAGGGAGTTTGCTTTTGCCTTAGCCTTCTGGGAAGGGCAAGATTCCACACCTTTCCAGCCTACTGAGTTAAATGAGGACAAAATACTTTTGATCCTTGAACTCAGTTTGCAGCAACTGAAACATGTTGAGGACAAAGGGACAAAATGGGGGCAGGAGAAAGAAACTGAAACATTTAAAAGCAGGTGGAAAAGTGGGATGACTGAGGGTTATCCCTGCCAAATCAGGACAGTAGGAGGGTATGTCATAATGTTGTCTTAGGACTGGAGAGACTCAAAATCAAATCTTTACAAGGCCATGAAGTTCTCTGTGCCCCCCCACCCCAATCTACCTCGCAGGGTTGTTGTGAGAATCAAAATTGGGCAGAGAATCATGTACTCCACCCTGAGCTCTCTGAACGAAAGGCGGAATATAAACGAAGACACGGGGGGGAATCATAGCACTTGTCTGTGCCCGAAAAAAAGCACAGTGCGCAGGAAAAGGAAAAGTCCTATGCAATTATACTGTACTGCCAGCAGAGGGCATCCCTGCCCATTAAAAATTGAAACTGTTCTGTTTCTAAATCACATGGATATTGAAAGTGACCATTAGGGATAACAGGGGGGAAAATGCTTATGACTACATGCTGGAACTGGGCTAATTCTGCACTGCCTTGACTATCAAATATTTTTTCACAAAACCAAACTGAAACTGTTGAAGCTTCACAAAGGAACTCAACCCTTTAAAAGAATTTTATGTACCGGTATCTGTTTATTTAAAATGTGGAGAAATATTGAAAGAATTGGCCAGAATCCTGTTGGTACACTAGATGCTGGCAAAGGTGGTGGCAAGTGGGGGATAAAGTCCATTGTTAATGTAGCCATTAAGTGAGACATTGGGAAAATAAACTGCTTGCAGCCAATGAACTTTTTTGCATGCCTGTTCTTGCCACTGCTGATGGAGAAAATGCAGCCACTACCATACTGCACCAGCAACGTTATGGTTTCTCTCTCTGGGGCCACACTGGCCAAGTTTGGAATCCTGGAATGCTACTACTTCACATGAGCCAGTATGGCATAGTGGTTTGAATGTTGAATGGGTCTCCAGCAGACCAATGTTTGAATCCCAGCTCAGCCGTGGAAACTCATTGGGTGACCCTGACCAAGCCCCACTCTCTCAGCCTTAGGGGAAAGCAATGGCAAACCTCCGCTGCGTAAATCTTGCCGAGAAAACCCTATGATAGGGCACTATTAAGTTGGAGTCAACTTGAAGACCATTTCCACACTAGACCGTTATAGTGCTATTATTCCAGTTTCAACAGCCTATGGAATCCTTGGGTTTGCAGTTCAGGGAGGAGCCTCAAAGGCCCCTCCCTAAACTGCAAACCCCAGGATTCCATAGGATGTTGAAAGTGGAATAATAGCACTATAAGGGTCTAGTGCGGAAATGGCGGAAGGCACAGAACATCAACTACCATTACACCTTCAAATGAATGGAATTCTGAGAGAGGTCTTATCTTTATACAGGAGGTGGCTGGAGGTTCTTGCATTCCCCTAGACCGAACAACTTTCAGTACCACCGAAAAGGACAGCCCAGCAAATGCCTCCAACAGCCTGGAAACGTTTCTGCCCAAAGTAGCCCAGAGTTGTAGGGTTGTCCCCTGCTGTCATTTTTTTCAGATATGCTGGCTCAACTGTTGCAGACCATTCCGGGAGGCCACATGAAAAAGGGCACAGGGCTCTTATACCTTAGGAAATATGGGAAAGAGTGGATTTCAGCAAGTGAGGTTTGCATGACCAGCTACAACTTGTTTTCTGCTTCATACAACTTTTAAGGTATGGGAGGCCTACTAAACATATACTCTAAAGCCCCTCATTTTTAAATAAAAGACCTTGTCCAAAAAGCTCTTGGAATCTTCAAGTTGAGGATGAGCATTTTCTTTCCAATCCCTAAAATAAAAAGCTGACCCATAATACTAGGCTCATTATTATCCCATTTTTCTCTGAATAAACTCAAAACTGTGTACTGCCTCTCCCGCTGTCCACTTCACTGTCACAACAACACTTTGAGGTTGGTCAGGCCATGAAAAAGGACTCGGCAAAGTGAGTTTCGTGGGTCCGTGAGGACTAGAGCTCCCAGGTCTCCATCTTATACTCTAACAAATACACTGCACTGGCTCTGTTTAGACTTGCCATTTCAGAGATTTGCACTATCTTTCATGTCATCACATTTCAACCACTTCTCAGTCAATTATGGCTACAACTTGAGTGTTGGTACCTTTCTTGTTGGCTGCTAGCTCTCTTGAGGTTTTCACCCAGCCAGATGTATTTCGTACAGGCGTATAGGATAAATGTTTGTCTGTATCCTACCCTTCAAAATAAAACATTTTCCATAGTTCACAGAAGGTCCACACCACTGATAATGCAATATAAAATAAAATAAAGAAATACCAGCGAGAGATCTTAAAAGCATTTTCTTCTTTGATAACATTTTGCACTCACTTATTAGCAGCATTGACCTCCCAGGCAAGCTACGAGGGGAAATGTTTCTTGGCAGGGATATAAAGAAACAGGTTGTTATCCTGCCTCCCCAGGCAAAACACAGCCGGTTGGGTTTTCATCAAAAACTTCCTGAGAGAATCAAAGAGAGCCAGTACAGTGAAAAAGGTTGGAGTTGGCAATGGGAAGGACCTAGCTTTAAACTAGAGCTCGGAAAAATGCCTTTTTTGGACTGCATTTCCCAGAATCCATCATCTTGCAGGGCCAGAAAGCTCATTGTGTGGTCATGGGCCAATTACTCTTCCGTGTCAAACCTACCTGTAAGGGTTATTGTGAAGATAAAGATACCTGATGCTGCCTTCAGCTCAGGGGATGGAACATAAATAATGGAAATGAATTTAGCAGGTGAGAGCAGAGAGCAAAAGAGAAAAACATTCTGCCAGTGGAGAGATGAATCCGCAGAGATGCATGCATGACCTGCATTCTTCCCATGCAAGCAACCTGGGCCATTTCCACACCACACTATTATAGTGCTATTATTCCACCTTCAACATCCTGTGGAATCCTGAGGTTTGCAGTTTAGAGAGGGGCCTTTAGAATTCTCCGCCAGAGAGCTCTTTGGCCTCAGTAAACTACAAACCCCAGAATTCCACAGGGTGCTGAAAGTGGAATAATAGCACTATAACAGCGTAGGGCGGAAATGGCCTTATTTATGTGATTCCTTTGATCTAATGAGACAAAGTTGCAAGCACATCTTATTCATCCAGAACATGAAATATCTTTTTTTACTCCATCAATCTAGAATCAGGGAGTGGAAGAAGGGTTACATACTACAACTATTTCTTTCCAGCAAATGCCCTACTCCTGCTTTTGCATTACATCTACCTCCATTCTAAAAAAAACCCAAAACTCATAACAAAGATAGTATGCTCACTATCTCATGTCATATCTTTGTATCAAAACTCAGAGATGGTTTTGGATTACAAATCCCAGAATATCCCAGCCACAGGTCCTCAGGTATTTTGAGAGTGAAAGTCCAAAAAAATGTACTTTTCCAAGCTTCGGTTTGTATCATAGAATCACAGAGTTGGAAGAGACCATCCAGTCCACCTCCCTGCTATGCAAGAACACCCATCAAAGCATTCCCAACAGACGGCCATCCAGCCTCTGCTTAAAACCTCCAAAGAAGGAGACTCCACCACACTCCCAGGCAGCAGATTCCACTGTCGGACACCTCTGACCATCAGGAAGTTCTTCCTGAGGATCAGGTGGAATCTTCTTTCCTGCAGCTTGAATCCATTGCTCCTTGTCCTAGGCTCTGGAGCAGCGGCAAACAAGCCAGCTCCCTCCTCAACATGATATCACTTCAAATATTTAAGCATGGCTATCATGTCCCCTCTTAACCTTCTCTTCTCCAGGCTAAACATCCCCAGCTCCCTAAGACGCTCCTCATACGGCGTGGATCCATTGTTTTGTAGATATATTGGTATGTTTGTGGACACACACTTTGGTTTGTAGATACACTTCACAGATGGAAACTAAGATACATGGGGCCGAGCAACCTCAGAGTGTGGTCATGGTGGCAAAAGTTATTGAGGAAGAACCAAACAAGCTAAGAGAGTCTGCAACAGATTGCTTTTGCCTGAGCCTACAGGGAAGAGCAAAATTCTGCATTCCTCTTTCCATCCCCTACTGAGGTAGCTGATACATTTGTCTTTTGAATTCAGTTTGCACCATCTGAGATAAGCTGAGAGAAAGTGGGAAGATGAGAGGGAAACCGGGATATTTTAAATGCAACTAAAGAAGTGGGACGGCAGTTAGGATTGTCTCTGCCAAATCAGGACAGCTGGAGTGAATGCACTGGTCAAACATGGAACTATTTGGCTCCCAATCTAAGTTAAGACAAAGTAGCTAAAACACTATATAGCAGAAAAGTTGAAAAACCATTAAACAGCCAATCCAAGGAAAACAGGTAAAAACACATTCAAAACATAGGCCGTTTCCGCACCACACTGTTATAGTGCCATTATTCCACTTTCAACCTCCTATGGAATCCTGGGGTTTGCAGTTTAGGGAGGGGCATTTAGAAATCTCAGCCAGACAGCTCTTTGGCCTCAGTAAACTACAAACCCCAGAATTCCACAGGATGTTGAAAGTGGAATAAGAGCACTATAACAGCCTAGTGTGGAAATGGCCATAGTAAGAGCCAGAAGAAAAAATCCTTCTACCTCCAAATCAGTTAAAAGCTGGAGATTTTTTAAAATAAAAAAAAGTGGAGAACAGAGAGGAGAGCAAACAAGGCTCCACTGGGAAGGAATTTCATAGCCCAGGAGGAGCCACCAAGAAGGGTCTCTCTGATGTATTCACCAGACAAGCCTACCTAGGTGTTGAATCAGGACATGGCCCTCCCTTAAAGAAAGACTTCCCTGCTAGTCCCAGCTACAGCAGACCCACTGAATCAAATGTTGAATGTTAAAAGCGACATGTATATATCCCCTATTGATTCAATGGGCCTATTTCATGGGGGTGGCTCTCTTCTGCACCCCATCAACCAGAGCAATATGCTGTAGAAGGACACTGGACAGGGCCTTCTCTGTGGTGGCACCCCAGTTGTGGGATGCTCCCCCCTTCAAGCCCTGATCGGTGCCAAGAATGCCGCTGTTTAGGCGTCACATAAAATCACAGTTGTTTATGAAAGCTTTGGGAACTTAATTGACTTTGCAAAGCCCTCTCACACGCATGGTTTCAGTTCATTCAAACTATGTTAAACTATCTAAACCCTTTCAATCTGTCTTTTAATTTGCTTATCGTTTGATATGTTTTAGCCTCTTAACATTATTTTAATTATTTCTAATGTTTTAAATTTGTTACACTGGTTTTATTGGCCATTTCCACACTAGACTGTTATTATTCCACTTTCAACATCCTGTGGAATCCTGAGTTTTGCAGTTTAGAGAATTCTCTAAATTCTTTAGAATTCTCAGCCAGAGAGCTCTTTGGCCCTCTCTGAACTGCAAAGCCCGAGATTCCATAAGATGTTGAAAACGGAATAGCAGCACTATTAACAGTCTAGTGTGGAAATGGCCATTGTACGCCTTCCTGAGATCTTCAGTTAAAAGTCAGGATATAATTATTTTAATAAAATAATAAACAAACCATACTTGGGACTAACTCTAAAATTTGGGCCTTTGGTTTATCTTTAAGGATAAGCCATTTGTTCCATCCCTAAGATCTTTAATATGCACAGATACTGGGCCAGATTCAGGTTTTACTCGAGAGATTAGTTTCCATGGGTATGGTAAGGCTTAGCAACTGGCAGCTCCCCTGAGTTACATCAGCTCTTTTGAATTGCAGCCCAAAAAACAAAAAGAAAGTGTGGCTATAAATTGATATAGGATTGCAGCTTCTATAAATAGAAACCTAAACAAAAACACAGGTCAGCCTTCCCCAACTGATGCCCTCCCAGTGTTTTGAACAACAGCTCCCATCACCCCCAGCCAACAAGTGACAACAGTGCTTCCAACGCGAGTTTCCTTTGCAACTTACCTTTGCGGAAGAATGCTGGGATTTCCTGGAAGTAGGGGATTTTTCTACAGCAGGCTTTGGAGATGTGGTGCTTACATTCTCCTCACTCACCCTGGAAATTAAGAAAGAGGTGTTGGAGCTGGAGGTCACAGCCACAAGGGTCAGAATCCCTCAGCCAAGTACAGCTTTGGGCACAAAACCCCCCAATCCAGCTTCCTTGAAATCCTATTTTGGATGCGCAGCCTGCCTAAACCATCCCCAAACAGCATTTTAATCCTTAATCACAACAATCGAAGCCTATGAAACAGCAAAGCTGGGAAATGTTTTGGGTGATTACAACTCCCAGAACCTCCAGCCACAGATTCAAGGCATAATAGTCCCAAAAGGTAATGTTCCCAAGCTCTGGGTGCTAACTGTCTCCTTGTCGTCTAAGAGACAAAAGAGAGAGTAAAGAGGCTGCACATTTGACCATGAGGTTTGGAATGCACCGACCTGCCAATGCAACTGTCCTTATCAAAGTGGCCACCCTACAAGCCAAGATTATGCTTCTCCAGTTGACCCTCCATTTGCACTACGGTCAGGGGCACAGGACGCCCACAAAACTGGAAAAACTGCAAATATCAAAATTTTGTTTGTGTATCTGTAAGAAGGACATGGTGCAGAGAGCAGGTCCAAAACGAGTCGAGGGAAAGGGGTTGGGATGCCATGGCAGCCCTATACTTCTTCTCTCTTGCCCATCTCCTTCCTTGGGCATCATAATAGGGTTTGTGGTGCTCAGAAATCAGGCTGAGAGCCCTCCTTAGCTAGTAAGGCAGTAGCTGGTAGAAGAAGAGGACCAGAGGCAGGTTTTTAAAGGGCTGAGCAGGCTGACTGGAGCCACCAAGAGGGAAGATTCCTCCAGCAAAGAAGCACTTGAGGTGGGGATGACAAGGTTTGGAGAAATCCACAATAATCAAATCTATTAAAGCAAGACCCACAAATATGAAGGGCCAACTTACTTTGTTTCTGACAGCAGTGAGATTCTCGGTTTAACTGTGTGCTGTGTGCAAAATACTTTTTTTATCTGTCCTCAATCTCCCATTGTTTAGTTTCTGTGAATGCCGCCAGGTCCTAGTATGATGAGCAAGGGAAAAAAAGCTCCTCTTCATCTACTTTCTCCAACCATACATAATTTTATACTTACCTTTTTGTTTTAAGGCAGCCTCCTATATTGAGGCTTTGCAAATACCTCAACAGAGGTATTTGGGCCATAACCCACTAGTTCAGCATAATCCAGGTGCCTAAGTACCCTAAAGGCACTAAATCCTGTCTGATCTTGGAAGCTAACCAGGGACAGCTCTGGTTAGTAATTGGATGTGAGACTGACAATGAATACCGGGTGCTGTAGGCTATATTTCAGAAGGAACTGGCAAAACCACCTCCAAGTAGGCCATACCTATGAAAACTCTATACAAATTCGTGGGGTTACCATAGACTAACAGGCAACTTGAATACACTTACACATGCACCATAATCCATGTATGTAGAAGATCCAGGTTCTGATCCTTAAGGTAGGTTGGAAAATACTATTGTCTTAAACCCTGAAGAGCTGTTGCCAGTCAGTGCAGACTATATTAAACTTGGTGCATCTGTGCTCTGTTTCAGTATAAGACAGTTTCCTGCATTCCTAACTCTTGGCCAGTCAGTCCCTCCATATTCACTCGATCCTCCACATTCACTAGGGTTAGGGACAGAGGACCCTCACAAAAGTGGAAAAACTGCAAATATTAAATTTGTGGTGGGGAGGGGACTGAGACATGGTGGGGAGAACAGGCAACCAGTGTCCAAACCAGGTCAGAGAAAGCAGAGGAAAGGGGGGGTGAGTTAGCATGTTGGCCTTATACTTCTCTCTCTTTCTCAGACATCTCCATCCTTGAGTGTGCTTAGGGGCATCAAGAGAGGGTTTGTGGTGCTGAGGAATCAGGGCGCAAGCCATCCTTAGCTGGCCAGACAGCAGGTGGTTGTGGTGGAGGAGGAGGAAAAGGACCAGAGGCAGGTTTTGAAAGGGCTGCATGGCCTGATTGGATCCACTGAGAGAGAAGAGTCCCGTGGAAAAGCCTGGGGTAGGGGGCAGGGGTTGGAGAAACTTGCAAATAATCAAATCCGTGAAAGTCAAATCTGCAAATGTGGAGGGCTGACTATATACATTATTCATGTATCACAGAAAACAAGCTGTCTGGGCCAGATCTTAGGGACATTTTGTTCTTACAGATGACAACTCCGAGAATCTCCTAATGTGCATGGCTAGTGGCCGTGCTGGATTCTTGGGGCTGTGTTAAGAGAGAAAGAGAGAGAGAGAGAGAGGCTCAGGTAGTGTTTCCTCTGAAATGAGATGGAAGAAGAACATTTTTTTTTTTTTACAAATAAGTGGAGGTGGGGCAAAAATAGAATCTGACACTAATTGTTTATTGAAAGATGATCCTTGCTGAGCTCCCTGGGGTGAGTCAGGTAGAGCCGTTTCCTGTTGCAGCTCCTGTTAAAATGCAAACAGAACCAGATATACCTTCAGGAGAGCATAGAAGCAGCATCTTGCAGTGTAAACGAAACATGTCTCTGGCCATTTCTGCACTAGACTGCTATAGTGCTATTATTCCACTTTCAACGTCCTATGGAATCCTGGGGTTTGCAGTTTAGGAAGGGGTCTTTCCCTAAACTGCAAACCCAGGACTCCATAGGATGTTGAAAGTGGAATAATAGCACTATAACAGTCTAGTGCGGAAATGGCCTCTGTCAACATGTGTGCACGTGCCTACACATGTGCAGTACGATGTCTGTGTATGGCCATATGTACACCAATGAATAGCAGAACATAGCATAATACCCAGTTTATTAAAGTAGGGTAACAACTCGAAGGAAACAAGCATTATGAAGTATACAAACTACCTATGAACATTTTCATCAAAGTGTGAAACCTCATCATGCTGACTGGTAAATAGTTCAAATTAATTGAAGCCACCCAAGGGTAAGTTTTTAGGAATTTAGTACACAAAATGAGAAGGATTTATTTATTGAATTTAAAAGTGAGTTAAATGTTACATGCTAATATACCCATTGTCTATGGGGTGTGCATGTATACCTCTTTTCACACACATGAAATAGTATATAAGATATATACTTGAAAGCAACAAGTCACAAAAACCTAGGTACATGTAACAAAGTCCCCTTTGCAGTGACCGCAAACTGAACACCGATGATTTCACTTCTTTTGCGGTATATCATAGTGTTTTATTTACTTTTAGAGTTACAATCACTGAATTGTGGAGGTGGAATATTTCACAGTTTAAATGCTGATCCACACTGTGTCTCATGTCACTGCCTTGTGTTCTGTTGTGGATGCTACGGTGATAACAAGGCAGATGGGAGGATGTTTTGATTTGTACAACAGGCCAGTGGCAGCTCGTGACATTCACATTTTCCAAAAGGTAACTAAAAAAGCAATGATTTTAATTGCTCAGATAAATATGTCATTACTACAAGGAATACAAAAGTGACATTTTTTACAAAAAAATGTTAACTGTAACAATAATGAAATACGTCTGCAGGACTTGGGACCATAACTACAATGAACTACTTTATAAAATTGATTTTTCAAGTTCTGTACGTGGTGGAGGAAGACAGAGAAAAAGAGAGAGAACGAGAAGAGGAAATGTTTTAACTGATGAGGAAATGTTTTAAACTGAATTTTTACACATTCAAGCGTGTCTGCTGGCTTATGCACACACACATTTGAATGCACTGAAGTTCATCTACCAGTTTCAAAGGCAAGAATATCCAGTCTCAGACACACGTTCCTGCTGTACCTTTCCATGTGATGATACGCCCATGCAGCTCGAAAATGAGGATATCCAACATTTCTATACCACTTTAGAGTGTTCCGAGCATTTTAAGGCAACTGGGGGGGCGGGTGTTTCCCACACTACACAATTGCAGCAGTCTGATATCACTTTTACTGCCATGGCTCCATTCTATGGATTCCTGGGACATGTAGTGTTGCGAAGTACTTAGAATTCTCTTCTAGAGAGCTCTAATGCTATGGATTAAAACAGTGGTTCTTAAACTTTTATTTACCAGGGATCCCTTATAAATATAATTTGCTCCCAGGGGCCCCAAGACTTAATTCAAGGTATAAATATTTAAAACTAAATACTTAAATATGTATTCAAATATGTATTTATTTGCTTATTTATGGCTTCTCAAGGCTAGGATTCAAATCCCCACTCAGACACCAGGTGACCTTGGACAAGTCACCTTCTCTCAGCCTCAGAGGAAGGCGAAGGCAACCCCCCTCTGAACAGATCTTGCCAAAAAAGCAAATAACCCACCCTATGATTTGTTCGCCTTAGGACTGCCGTTAAGTCAGCAGCTTACGACTTGAAGGCATACAACAGCAAAGTGCTAATGACAGAGAGAGGTTCTTTGGAGCCATCCTGCCTCTCCCCTTTGAAAAACGGCATATGGTGACCCTAAGGTGGTGGTTTTCGTGGTGGTTTTCTTGGCAAGATATGTTGCCTTTGATTTTCTCTGCGTCTGAGGGAACGTGACGTGCCAGTAGGTTTCCTTGGTTGAGTGAGGATTCAAACCCTGATCTCCGGAGTCATAGACTGGGTGTGCCTGCACACGCCTGCTCCTAGGTCCCTTTCATCTGGGACATGTAGCTAGGGGGTGCGGGTGCTGAAACTGCTCCCTTGTTGAAACTGCTTCCTCAGCATCCACACACACACACACACGCACCCCGCCGCTGGGTCCCTGTTGCTTGCACTGCTGTTGGTCTCCAGCAGCAGAGCTTTGCAGACCCTGGCCATTTCCGCACAAGGCGGTTATAGCACTATGATTCCACTTTCAACATCCTACGGAATCCTGGGGTTTGCAGTTTCGGGAGGGGCCGACTGGCTTCCGTAGGATGTTGAAAGTGGAACCATAGCACTATAACTGTCTCGTGCGGAAATAGCCCCCCTGTAAGGGCTCTGCCCTGGATTAGAGTGTTGAACAGTGTTTGTGAGGTCCATGAAACTCACTGAGTAGCACTGAGGCGGTTGTGGTCTCTTGGCCTGACCTACTTTCCAGTGCTGTTGTGAGCACAAAATAGGGCAGGAGGAGAGCCAGGTATGCCACCTTGAGCTCACTGGAAGAAAGATGGGCTATTAATTTAATGACTCTGCTAGGAACGGAGTTTGGCACTTTTTCACACAAAGACCACACTCTGCCGATAAGCAACTGCCCTGTCCCAGTTGCGAGGTGTTCACCCCACCCAAAAATGTGCAAATGCTCTCAAGCACGCATGAGTTAGGCAAGTAACAAACTCCTAAATCTCCATTTCATTATGTTTTCTCAAATTTTACCTCTATTTTCAATCCACCCTTTTTTAAAAAAAATCAGGTTCAGAGAGTTTGTTTTGCTTTCCACATGCTACGCATTTATTTATACCCTATTCTATCCAATCCTATCCTAAGTAGGATATAAGTACAAAAGTTAAGTATCCACTTTTGTACCCGTTTCCTACATTGACTAAAGCCTGTTTACCCATGTTTTTCCATTAGACATTTTTCTGCATTTTAAAAATGTATGCATGATATTGTGCATCTATAGTGTACCAAACTCTCTCAAAATGTGGAAAATCTCTCAAAGAGGGTGCCCTTTGCCTCACTACCAGTCGCACAAGGTGCAAAATGAGTTAATTTCAGTGATAATGTCAGAACCATAGAAATTATTTTCCATCACTAACTTGAGCACATTTGTTAATACCTAGAGAGGGCTCTTGTCCTTTTAATGCAAAGTTGGTCAAGATGCAACTTGCAGGCCACGTGTAGACTGTGGAACCTAGGCTTGGTCGTTGCCCCCCCGAAGCCCTGAAAGCCACCAATTTTTGGCCTCTCAACCACTTCAAATCTCCCAAAACCACATAAAAAGACAATAGGTTGCTCCTGCAATACCCCCAGCACTCCAAACCTCCCCAAAACAAACAATGAGAAAAGAAAGAAAAAAAGAAAAAATTGGCTGAAAATCAGCCCAAATGATGGCCAGAAGTGACATCACATCCCTTTGAACACTCTGAAATATGATAACGTGACCAGCCAGCCAGGAACTGGAAAGAAAAATGCCCCCTGCACTGTTTGCAATTGCCTATCCATGCTTTAACACAAGCAGGAATTTCAGCACACGTTGCTTGTCAACCAGCTACAAACAATACTTGCCAAAATGCTCTTTTCTGCTCACCTATTAAATGCACAGGAGCCCTCTCCAGTTTTCATCTTGGCAACCCTAGTAGCATCCACTGACTCATCCCCAAACAGCCAATTATAAAAGCATGTCCTCTCAGCAAGAGACCCATAAGGGTACCCATGGGCCAGTCTGTGAATACTTACTTTTCAGCGGCTCTCTGTTTTCTCGACCGTTTCCTTCTTTGGCCTTTGTCACATCCAGCTGGAGGGTCTCTTGTTGTTCCCATCAATTTGGAACTGTGTTCGCTTGCTTGCTCCCCCAGTTCCTCCAGGTTTATCTCACTCCTTGAGAAGAGGCGGAAAAGCCGCCTCCTCAGGCCTTCTTTCTTGGCCATTGACAGAGGCGGCTGCATCTGACCTCCAGTCCTGAGCGACATTCGAGGGGAAAGCAACCACTGGAGTCAGGAGGAGAAGCTGAGGGCTGTGGTTCTCCACACGCCCTGCCTGCGAGCTGAGGCAGACCTGCTTGCTTGCTTTCTGTAGCCAGAAGCGTTTTGCTTTCACCTACACTTCCTCAGCCTCCGACGTCCCACCTGCCTGGGAGGATCCGGGTGTAGAAGGTGTGACACCTGCTGACAGATCCAGGCGTGCCACTTTTGGGACCGAGGCCAACAGCACAATAACCCGTTTGAAGCCTAATCCATATGGGGAGAGCGCTTTAGTTCTCAGCTGGTACTTTTTGGACCAGGCAAATTCGGGACTCTTAGCCTTACCCAGAGTGCAGTTGCAGCCTGGAGACGGATCTGTACCTCTGCTGCAAAGGGAAGATGAGAAAGGACTTTCGGCTGAAGGTGAATGAGGAGATTAGAGCAGGTGCACTGCCTGATTAGCTAACACTGAGGCTTTAGCAAAGGCAGCCAGGCACCTGAGAGCAAATAAAGGAACCCTCTGGAACCTGAGTAGAAGAGCTGCTTATGCATCGCTTAAGCAAAACAAACAGAAATTGCATCATCAAAAATGGGAGAACAGAGGTCATAGATCTGAATCACTTTTGCACATGCTGATAGGGTTGCTAATACACCAGAGGACAGGATCAAAATTCAAAATGACCTGGATAGGTTGGAGAGCTGGGCCAAGGCTAACAAAATGAAATTCAACAGAGAGAAGTGTAAGGTCCTGCACTTAGGTAGAAAAAATGGAATACAGAAATATAGGATGGGGGACATGTGGCTGGATAGCAGTATGTGTGAAAGGGATCTAGGAGCCTTCATAGACCACAAGCTGAACATGAGTCAGCAGTGTGATGCGGCAGCCAAGAAAGCCAATGCAATTCTCGGCTGCATCAATAGGAGTATGGTGTCTAGATCGAGGGAGGTACTGGTGCCACTCTACTCTGCTTTGGTTAGACCTCATTCTGAATACTGCGTCCAGTTCTGGGCACCCCAATTCAAGAAGGACATGGTCAAGCTGGAGCAAGTCCAGAGGAGGGCGACCAAAATGGTGAGGGGCCTGGAAGCCATGCCCTATGGGGATAGACTTAGAGAGCTGGGGATGTTTAGTCTGCAGAAGAGAAGGTTAAGAGGGGACATGATAGCTATGTTTAAATATTTGAAGGGATGCCATGTAGAGGAGGGAGAGGGCTTGTTTTCTGCTTCTCCAGAGACCAGGACAAGGAGCAATGGATTCAAGCTGCAGGAAAGGAGATTCCACCTGAACCTCAGGAAGAACTTCCTGGCGGTCAGGGCTATCCGTCAGTGGATTCTGCTGCCTCAGAGTGTGGTGGAGGCTCCTTCCTTGGAGGTTTTTAAGCAGAGGCTGGATGGCCATCTGTCGGGAGTGCTTTGAGGGTGTTCCTGCATGGCAGGGGGTTGGACTGGATGGCCCCTGGGGTCTCTTCCAACTCTACATTTCTGTGATTCTATGATTCTAATTTAGATGGCTATATGCACATTTGGAAAGAACGATTATAATTTGACTAGAAATACAGTACATCTGACACTACTTTAGTCACATGACCTACAATTCCTGGTCAGTCTGCTGGCCAGGAAAGAATTATTCAGGGGGAACTATTGCTGTTCTTTCTTACCAGTTTTTACAGCATGCCATCTTCTGGCACAACCTTTACATTCATGAATGCAAGGTTGAGTGAAGCATTCTGTCCCGTTATAGTCAATAGAAAGAACAGGCATGTCCCTGCACTGCGATGGGTGTGTACACATTGCGTTTATTGACTACAATGGGATGCAACCCTCACATTTACTCTATATTTAAAGAAGACATTGACCAAATAATTCTTCAGACAGGACATACCTTCAGAGGGAGGGCCATGCTCTGTAAAAGAGGGCACATGAGCACTCTAAACCCAAAATGCAGCATATAAAGCTTGTTGAATTTAGTATTTCAGATGACAATTCCACCAAAAAAAAAAGAACATCCAGCACTGCAGATTCTGTGAGTTATACCTCAGAAAGATTCTGGCCTTACTATACTGGAAGAATTAAATTAAAGACACCAACTTTGCCTTTTATAACCCTAATGAGGGAACAGGCAACAGGTATCCCAAGATTTCAGCTTGGCACTCAAACTCAAGGATTCTTCTTTATCAGTGTTGGGAATCATGTGGCCTTCCCCATGTTGTGGGACTGCAACTCTCAATAATCCTAACCAGAAAGGCCCATTTGAGGCATGCCAGGAAGTCCAGGCCTATATCTGAAGGGCTAAACAATCATCTGCTCTGCTATTTGTTATGGAATAAGCAGATTTTTCCTGCAAAAAGTGGAAATCAGGGCAATGCCATTTTTACCTCCCAGCCATTCCCTTATGACAGGAGCAGACATAGCAGCAATTCCTTCTTTACATGCCTCTGGCATTGTGATCCTCATGGAGCAAGCTACAAACAGAGCCAACACTGCCACCTTTTTGGGGAGTGACTATAATTCAGGGGCTCTAGCCATATTTTTCACAAAGCCATAGTGAACCTCCTGGCATCTTCACTTAAAAGAAATCAGGCACAGTAATGGCATATACATATATATTCATGAATTTATCTGGACATCAATCTGGGAATAACACCCCTCCAAAGACTGTTGCCTTGTAAGGCTCAGCAGCATTAGCCAGCATGGGCAATGGGGAGGAATGATGGGTTCTGTAGTACAGTTACATCATGATCTTATCCCCCCCCCCTTATATCTATTCCTTCAAGCTGCTCAAGGCAACAGATTACCATGAATCCCAAGATCAATCAACCTCAGCATAGTGCACTTAGAATTAAAGATTTCTGATCTCAGAATTGTGTTTCAAGTACCAGAAGAACTGGACGGAGCACATGTTTTTTTCTACACAGATAACTTGTTCCTGGTTACCCGGAGTTTTCCTTATTTCAACAGTATAATGGCACAAAAGAGAGACAAGCGATTACATTCTCACTTTTGTTCAAGGAGTGGGAGTCAAAAATCTCACCCAGAGTTTTTTTTTACCCAGTAGATCTAGAACTATCTTCTGCTGACTTCTGTCTCATCAAATACTCTCAAATCAGCCATACCTTTGGATGAACTTGTTGTGTATCTTCAAGTCATTTCCAACTTACGTCAAATCTAAAATGGCCCTATCACAGGGTTTTCTGAATAAGATATATGAATAAGATATATTCAGAAACGGTTTGCAAGTCCTCTCCTCTGAGGCTGAGAGAGTGAAACTTGTCCAAGGTCACCCTTGGCTGAGTGGGGATTTTAACCCTGGTCCCCCAGAATGCTAGTCCAATATTCAGACTAGTACCCACCACTGGCTCTTCCCATATTGAGTTACTAGTAGAGTATAAAATCAATGGCTGTCCTTTACTTCCAGCTCATTCAGCCAGATATGAAAAGTGAGCTGCAATATGATCAACCAGCTTGGGCTGGTGCTGCAACTGTTCAAATGAAGGTCAGTCAAAGCATTTCTCCTTCTACTGGGAAAAGAATATAGAATAATCCCTTTAGTACCATACGTTGCCAGCAACTCAACATGCTTAATGGTAGGGCTGTCTTTGAGGAGATCTTCCACCCAGCCAGACTTGTTCATGCCTTACCAAGACCTTACCGCATTTCAATGGAAGGAGAAGAAAGGAGAGTCTAAGGGTGGTTGGGTTTGTTTTAGTGCATAATATGGTTCCCCACAGCACTATTTTGTTTTTGGGAAGTTTTTTTGGCTCGAATATTTTTGAGGATGCCATGAGGGGCTCCAGGCCCCATAGAAAAGGCGTCGGAGGCTGCTGTAAGCCCATGGACAGTGTTTATTTGCAAACTCTTCTTACAGAAGCCAGGCTATGGAAAAGTCACTTTTTTAAACTACAGCTCCTAGATATGTCCAGCCAAACGTCTCCCATGGGACTCTGGGGATGCAGTCCAAAAAGATCATACTTTCCAAAGCTCTACATAACTCCACTGAGTCCATGCCTGATTCCAGCACTCAGACCTACCAGCCTGCATATTTCAGTCTGCCCTAAGGAACATTTGGCTGAGAAGAAAAGAGATGTACAGCAAACCATGATCCATAATCTTTATTTGTTTCCATCATTTTCCATAACTAGTACAAAAATGAGAACAGGGAAGGGTTTTTTTAAAAAAATGCAGTGATGGGGATTTTTTGATGTCACTGCAAAACATAATCAGCAGGACAGCTGCTTCTATGGACAGAGTCCTGCAGCCCAGACATGCTCCTCACCCCCTCCAAAAAAAACCCCCACAACCACTTTAATCCCCCTCCCCACCCACCCACCCACCCACCCCCTTGCTTCATAAAAATCAAGAGTTTGACACATAACAAAGCTTTGGTTGCTAGCAGTAAACATGAAGTTACATTCGTTTTGTCTCCTAGTACGCACTCATGTAGCCACGCAAGAAGTGGTTGCCCTCCCTCGTCCCCCCCGCCCCAAATACATTCAGTGCTCCCTCTCCCACAGTGACCCTGAGTACAGGCGTGGCACTAGCCTGCCTGCGATTCACACTGTTTCCCCCCAATGCATAGTGTACATTGCTGTTCAAAGGGTAATGGTATTGCCTCTCCCAAGCAGTGATTTATTTGCAAAGACCAAAGATGTACCCAGAAGCCATCTTTTCCATCCTCAGGTCCCAGGATAAGGACCTAAAGATCTTCCAAACTATTCTGCAAGCTAGAGAAATGAGAGAAGCAGCAAGCGACATCCCTTGCCCTTGATTTCAACAGGGCAAAGGGCATAATTTTTCCTGTTCCTCTAAATCTGCTGCTGCTTACAGATAAATCGCTGTCATCTCAGAAGCCTGATCATCCTGGTCGTAGGAAGAAGTGGGAAGGGCCCCCCCTCAACCAGCTCTCTTGTGGCAGTGTTGCAGTGCGGCTATGCACAAAGAGATAGAGCTTGGAATGTTACTTTTTTAGAAGAATTCATGACGACATGCTGAAGCCACCTATAAACTCAGCAGTGCAAAATGCAGATATGCTGGGGCCTATAGCATTACCCTCTGCTATGGATAGCTGTAGCTGAGCTTGGAAAAGTTACCTTTTTTGAACCGCAACTCACAGAATCCTTCAGATGGTACAGAGACAGCCATGCAGGCTGAGATTTGGGAGTCCAAAGACATCACATCTTCCAAGCTCTGGGTGTGTTAGCATGTCATTCCATTTGGTCTTCTCAAGAGTAACTTTCTAAGCAAAGAGGCTACCCTCCCTCCCCATTCTGGTGCAAATACCTATCACATACTTTGGCTATTTTAATTCAGTTTGTAAACAATCGTCGAGGACGAAAGCAGAAAGAAACCAGAAAGATTTACATAAGATATGTACACTTTCCTAAACGTCTAAAAGGTGAGGGGAAACGATTTTTATTTTCTATTTTCAAAAGACTGATACAAAACTAGAAGGGACAGCATATTAACCTTCGGCTATTCCCTGGGGAAGTGTTCTTTTGGCAATCAGACCAGAGCAAACTACATAACCCATTGCATTCTATTGCATTGCATTTGGTCCCATTGATATAGAGAAGTTATCCTGAGGTAGATATGGTAGAGATTCCCCCACAGCAGTGTCAAAATCAACATTCCCACCACCACCTTGCAAGCACTAATTCTGCAAGCAGGAAATAATGAGAGCAATCTTTGTTAAAAAAAAGCAAAACACATGTCTCTGCTCTCTCAATTCTGTTGCTTGGCTCTGTAGCTCTCAGTAATTTTAGGTTCTGATCATAAGCCTTCGGTGTAAAACTTTTATTAGCAAAATAGCTGCAGCTGACATACTAAGGGAAAAGCAAACAAAAGGTACTGAGTTGGCCTCCAATTTAACCCTATTTAAGGGGGCAGCCCATAGAATTCAAGAGTCAAGTTGGTTATATCTAACTGAAGTTCTAATGATTTTGACTAAGTCTGGAGACCACTGAATTTCTTTGTGACTTCATTTAAAAAAACCCACAAAACTATGGCAATGCAGTCCCTTTAGAAAAAGATCTCACCTACTCCCTAGCCACCCCATTAGCTAGCTATTTAACATGGACTCTTTGATAAGAAATATTGCCCTGTGACAGGTGATAAACCCAACAGAGATCAACTATCAGTCAGAGTTGCACTTGGATGTTTTTAAGTTCCTTTCCATATATATCACTAAAATCCATGTCTTGGCACCTATGGAAGAGCCGCACCTCTGTTCCCAAGTAACAGAGCGAACTCTACTGCATCCCCAACAGATTATTGATCTACCTTTGGAAAATTTAAGAACAAGTCCTCATATATCCAAGTTTAATATCCACACAGGACTAAAGACCAGATATTGCATTCAGGAAGAGCATTATGGATAAACAGCTGTTTCCCTTACATCCAGCAAAGGGACTCTGAAGCCACCATAACCTCAATGTGGTACCCACCAGCTGTGGGGGCATACACTTTCGGTCATCCCTACCCAGCAAGGTGGGAGTCACAGCTGACCAGTTCACCGGGTTTTGGGGTGGGTGGGCTGGCTTAAATATACTATACATTCCCTCCAATATATTACAGCATGTAAGGCATTAAGACAAAATGTTCTCAATGCCTTGAGTGCCTTAAATACATTGTGTGGAACAGCATCTCTGAATGGTCTGCTCCTGCAAATTTTGGCTGATTCAACTCTTTCTGCTTTTGATGTTTTGTAAGTCTACGGCTGTGCAATGTCTTCTCTTGCAATGGGCATCCCAAAATTCCTTTTTTTCACCTGAAGCCTTCCACGGGAACCTATGTGGCACTTTGCCATGCACATACAATATTGGACTCTTAAGGGGCACAAATGAAGCTGAGTTTGGCACAAGCCCCCATGGTAACTGGGAGATAGGTTGGACTCTAGTCTGTAGGAGCCAGACAGAAAGGTCAGGAAGAAAAACATCTTTATGTCGCTATCAAACTCTTCAGAGTCCCTATTAAGCAGGAAACTAGGCCTTAGCAGAGAAACTAAAACTAGGCAGTGACAACTGAAAAACAAATCTCAACCAGATAGTCACAGTGATGGAAGCAAGAATGGAGTGGAATGAACATAATCTACCCCAAACATGAAGTTTTAGACTTTGGGCATTCTCATACCTGGCCTCCCTTGAGCCCTTTGCCTGTGGTGTATTTGCCTATGAGTTTATTCAGCTATTGGACCACAGCTAGCAAGGGTTGTATTCCAGCTAATGTGCTACTCTTAATTCAAACTTTAACCCAGCGAGGTTAATGGTTTCAGTGACTATTAGAACATTAATCCATTGCATTAATTGTTGATAGAACATTTGTAACAAAATGCTCTTAAATTTAAAACAGATGTTTATAGAAATGTTGGTAAAAATTGTAACAGATTAAGAAAATGAACTAATTTTTACCCATTATTTCCAAGCTCTCTTTCTATAAGAGTAGAATGCTAGGACTTCCTATTGGGATGTTCTAATTGCGGTTGCACTACAGACTGACTGGGGCAGAAAATAATGGGCACAAGTAAGAATAATATTTTGGTACCTTAAGTATACAATCTTAATTCCACTCTCACCTTTACATAAGCTTCCCCCAATGCGATGCTCTCCAGAATTTTAGATTAACAACTCACATTCTCCCAATGCAAAAGGACTTGGCAGTCATGTTGGTACCTGTCCAGAGAAGATGAGGATTGAAGCCAAACATATCTGAGAGACACCAAGTCCAGGAAGGTTGCCTTACACTGCATTCAATATGGGATATAACCTAGTGTGAGTATCTCCCATGCCAGAGCTACAGAAATGATCAAGAGCTTTGTAAAAAGATCAGGATGCAAAGAAGGCACACAGAGGATGGCCTTCCCAGTTGTTTGACAATTGGATCTGCCCATCTCCCATCCTCCTGTCACCTTCCAACTGCAAGGCAAATTTGCGTCTTTGCTCTCATAGTACTGTTTTGTTGGAAGCCGCTGTTGATTCCAAATATCGTAAGTGTGATGGTAATGGGATGCAGATATAGTTTCCAGATTAGCAAAGAGATGCTAAGAATTTTAAGAATTGATAGATATATATTGGGGAGCAGAGACACTGAAATAGGTGTAATGCAAATTGTGTTGCCAACTTTTTGTGTTTTCTGGCTGTGTTCTGTTCCTGTTTGTCAAATTATCTTTAGCTATGAACTGATCCAGTAACACAGTCAAAGAAGAATGGGAGGAAAAAGGGAACTTGGGCAAGAGAGTCAATCACACAGGATATCTTCCCTACAGATGTGGCCCCACATGCTTCCATCTCCATCTTAGCAGAAGGGGAAAGAAGCATAAAATCCGAAAATCCACTAAGACACAGGACACTTTCACAATCTAGTGCCCTCTGGGAGTGTTGAACTACAACTCCCATAATTCCCAACCCGCATCTCAAGGGCACCAGGTTAGGAAAGGCTGAACTACAGTCTGTTGCAGAGACAGCAAAGTAGAGCTACACTTTTAAAAAACAGAGATGGTTTTCTTTGTGCTGTTAACTTTAACAATGCTGGAAAATTGGGGGGTGGGGGGAAGCTGCACAGTTCCAATCTGTTCAGCCCCAGGGGCTGCGGAGGAACTTCTGTCCCTGAGATGTGATAGAATACCTGAGAATACATTGCAGTTATCATGCCCTCTTTTTTTCTTCCTTTTTTTTCCTTTTAAAGATTAAAATATACAAAAATACAAAACAGAATATTTATACTTTAAAAAAAAAGAAAAAATACACATCAACCAATGAACATTTACCAAGAAAAGAAAAGAAAACGAACCCAAAGATACGTCATACACGCACGTCGTAGTGCAGGTTTTTTTACCTTGCGGCTTCAGAGCAAAGAGGGAGGCCTAGCCCTCCCTCCCACGTCTCGCACGGCAAGTCCAGCTGTCCGCAGGAGCAAAATAAATTAAAGGCAGAGGTAGAGAAACCAGGCAGGGCAAAGGTGCAGCAGCTCTTTACCTGAAGAGTGGGCTTTCGAAACTCGAGAGGAAAGACTTGGAACTAGAACCCTTGTGCTTAAAATGAATGCGGTACTTGATCAGCTCAATTTGCCATCAGGTTCCTGGAAGCCCTGAGCATCCACCATAAGCCAAGTTCTGATGTGTGCATGTGTGTGTTTGTGTGTCTGTTTTTCAACCGTGATCATACTAGGGCATGCATGCAAAGCAATGTGGCAAAGACAAAGCAAAATGTATGGCCAAACCTAGATCTCAGCCCTGCTGCAGGAGTGACTATAGGCCTCTGGCGTATGGAAAGAAATGCTGGCTGGGAAGATATATGCGTGGTTTTTAAACCTGCTTTTACGCATCGCAAAGTGGCCAACATTCCCTCAAGAGCCTGAGACCCAAAGCCTTTTTTACAGAAATAACAAATCCCAGCATAGGCAGGCAGCAAAAGCTTGAGGGACACTTTCAGGTAGCCTTGTCTTAACGAAGAAGTAAAGAGGCTGCATCACCAGCTCCTGTCTGTCTCTTCTCTCTCTGAGGCACGGAAATGTAGGTGAAGCTGAGGGCAGGGGCCTGAAAATACCTACTATTCCCTGAGGCCTTCAAACTTCCTGGGGAGGGGGCCATTCCTGCCAGTTGATTGAATGGCTCAACCTTAAAAACGATTTCAACTGGGAGAGAGTACATGACAATTCTGCAGGCTCCCTGCCTCACAACCTCACAGTCTTAGGGTTGTCAAATAGGAAACTGGAGACAACTCCTTCTCCTTTAATGGCTATGGAGAAGACGGAGTTTCAGCAGGTGTTTTGTCACCTGCCAAGGTAACTACAACACTGGCTGACATTTCCACTTCTGGGCAACCATTACAACTACAGGAGCCCCCTCCAGTTTTCAGTCTGACGACCTTACCACAAGCGTCTGACTACAGCTCCCAACATCCCCAGCAGAAGGGACCTGTGGGCTGGACGATGAGAGCTGTAGTGCAATGAAGGGCCTTGGTTTGGAGGCAGAGGCTGCTATCACGTTGCTCTCTCTGTCTCCCCTCAGTATGTTCTTAAAAGAACACTGCTAGCTGGAAGACTGGGGAAAATGATCTTTCATGACTATTTTATGGTAAAAAAAAATCACCAACACACACACACACACACACACACACACACACACACACACACACAGCAACTTTGTCTTTTTAAAGATGTTTTTTAACTGAATTGTCTTTGATCAGTGGACAAAAGAAAGGTGCTGTTAAAACCCCATTTTTTGGAAATGGACTTATCTGAGGATTTCCCCTGACAATACGATGGAGAAGGATGCCTGGGTCAACATCCAGTCTCCCTGAATTTTCCCTCTGGCCAAACTTTTTACCCACTCTAGGAGCTGCCGCCCTCTTTGCCTCTGCCTGCCCTCTCTAAGTCTGGAGGCAGAGGCTGGTCACTGCTCCCCTTTTTTGCTGACTTGATGCCCTGAAGCCTGTTCAAAATCCGGTCGATCCCTACTGATTTCCCGACATCATTCCCTGGTTTCCGGAAGAAGGGCCGAGCTGTGCATTTCCTCCTCCTCCCGGAAGTAGGCAGGCTTTCCCTGAGAACTGGGCGACTGCTGCGTTTTGACGGGGCAGTTGGCCACCATGTGGGCAATGCTTTGGCAAAAGTGGCATTTCTTTGGCTGCGGCGGGAGCTTGCATTCTTTGGCATGATGATCCAGGCCGCCGCAGTTGTAACACCTGGGAAAGAAAAAAGGAGAGTGAGGACCAGTGGCAGAGCTCAGAATGTGGGGAGGGGGAGCGGGAGGAGGCGGGGCTATGGCGCAAGGGGCATGGCCACTGTGCATGGCGGCATGGCTAGGGCAAGTGGGGCGTGGCTACAGGCCCAGCGCCCCAAAAACATTGCTGCCCGGGGCAAACTGCCTCTCCTGTCCGTACACGACTGATGAGGAAAGGTAGCAGCTTATGTTTGTTGGTTTAAAAGCCACGAGAAGCATCAACTATGTTATCTCCTTTTTTTTTCTTCAGTAAATATTTGTTATTGTAAAAGCATTTGAGGTGTAGATAAAAACAACAAATATGGGAAGAAATAACACAAAAACACATAATTACAAACACTACAGCTACTATACTAAACAAACAACTACGAACTACATAATGTATCCTACAAACATATACAAAACTCAAAGAGAAAAGAAGAGATAAAGAGATCACACAATTGACTTCCATCTTCTTAGAGAATAGATACTTGTAGAAAAGATATTATACTTCTACTAATTGTAATTCTTGATTTTGTACCATGTATTTATCTAAATAATCATAAAACCAACCCAAAAGGATAGATCTGAAGCTACCTTTACTCTTCAAAACTAACTATTCCATAGCTCACTTAATGTAGCTGAAGATTACAGATGTTTTTAACAATTCCACATAACCAAGCTAAACTAATTATTCAAAACCCAATATGGTACTGCCTGTCACCTCACAACCTTTTTTCAATATGCTATAACTGCCCCCTGTTGCGTCTCAACCATCTTATTTCTAAGAGAAAGCTACGATAACTACTCAAAAAGTTACAAGTATTCATCCCATTGCCACCACTGTTTGCTCACAATACCTGACAGCTATCATAACCAAACCACAAGAACAAGGTTTCAGTTCATCTAAACCCTAAACGGGAGTGGGGAACTTGAGGCTGTGTAGTTCAGAACCTGGAGAAAGTTACTTTGGCCATTTCCGCACTACACCGTCATAGTGCTATTGTTCCACTTTCAACATCCTGTGGAATTCTGGGGTTTGTAGTTTTCTGAGGCCAAAGAGCTTTCTGGCTGAGAATTCTAAATGCCCCTCCTTAAACTGCAAACCCCAGGATTCCATAGGATGTTGAAAGTGGATAACAGCAATTTAACAGTGTGCAGAAATGACCTTTGGTGGACTACAGAGTTCTAAGAGTGCTATGGGACTTAGACTAACCCAGGGCTGCGGCAACTGGGTGATTTTAGGAACTGTAATTCAACACGTGAACTTTTCCAAGCTCAGCTTTCCATGCTGAACTACAGTTTCCAACATCCCTGATCACTGGCCATGCTGGCTGTGGTTGATAGGAACTGGAGTCCCACAATATCAGAGTGCTACTGGTTTCTTACCTCTCTAATAATAAGCCGAGTCTGAAGCACTTGGGTGCATTTTGCACACACAGCCCTAAAAAATCTTGGCAACCTTTGGGTTGCCATTAAGTCAGAAATGAGTTGAAGGCACACAACAACAATATTGTGCCAACTTTTTTAAAGGGCTTAGTCTTTGGTTTTGGAAGAAAATTCTGAAGTGTGACATTAGTGACAAAGAATTGAACAAAATGGGCCCAAATTCATTATTTTTAGCCGTTTAACCCATATGCTTCCAATAACCAATGTTACACATTCAGAAGAGGTATTATGGTATAGCTCTCCTAGGCTTGTACCATTTTGGAATGCATCTGTGAAGGTATCGCCTTATCAAACATTTCCCACTGTGGAAAGCTAGCATATCATGGAATCATCTAAAGTACAAGCATTATTTCTGGCAAGCTGGAGTTTCTGACATGACTGAGCATTCAGGAATGCGGTTCCATCAGCTTCTAAACAGTGCAGTAGCCAGAGGGGTTGTAACATGTAATATACCTCACCTTGCCAATCAAGTCTATGTTCTCATGCTGATGTTCTTTTTCATAGCTAAATTAGATTTTACAATTTGAGAGCAACAGTCATTGAACACAGCAGTATAAACAGAAGGGCACACATTACCAAGAGTAACTGAGCAGTCCTATACCCCAGTTATGGTGGAAGAAGAAGGACATCACTGAGACACTGGCACATCTTTGCCAGTGGTAGCAGACACTCCAGTGATGACCCCAGGGGCATCTAGTCCAACCCTCTGCCATGCAGGAACCCACATCAAAGCACTCCCAACAGATGGCCATCCAGCCCCTGCTTAAAAACCTCCAAAGAAGGAGACGCCACCACACTCCATGGAGGCAGCATATTCTACTGCCATACAGCTATGACCATCAGGAAGTTCTTCCTGGGGTTCGGGTGGAATCTCTTTTCCTGCAATTTGAATCCATTGCTCCTTGTCCTGAAGCAGTGGAATCCGTTGCTCCTTGTCCTCTGAAGCAGTGGAAAACAAGCCTGCTCCCTCCTCGACATGACATCCCTTCAAAGATTTAAACATGGCTATCATGTCCCCTCTTAACCTTCTCTTCTGCAAACTAAACATCCCCAGCTCCCTAAGCCGTTGCATCATGGCATGTCTTGTGGTGAGCTAGAATAATAGATCTTCTACCATATCCTTGAGCCCAGCCTTCCCTATCCTGGTGCCCTCTTTTTCTTTTTACTCTAATTCCCATGATCCTGCCTCACTGATCATGTTAGCTGGTTTGATGGGAGTAGTATTCCAAATTCAGGTTAAGAAAGGATGTCACAGCCACACAGCCAGTGGATCCTGTTTGGGAGAAAGGTTGGATGCCATGAATGAAATAAACTAAAATAGAATAGAATAAAAATCTTGAGTGTAGCATTGCACCCAGACCAGTTTGAAACAAATTTAACTGCTTACCTTCCTTGCTTCCTTCTCTCTCATCCACAGCATCTTTTTGTTCCCAACAGCACTGAGAATTTCTTGTTAGGGACATCTGCTCCTTTCATAGAATGTGCATCCCTCAATGAATGTGCATCCCACACATTATACACACACATCTCGTGTATAAAGACATGCAGAAACCACAGACCTCCATAACCCTGTGCCCTTTTCTGTAAAAGAGATATAATCTGTTCCTGTCACCCTTCTAATCTCCACTTCGGTGACCTTTTGATTCCTGAAATTTTGTATGGATCTGCATCCTTAATCACCCCAAGCTCAAAGCAGAATTTGTGTGTGCGATTGTGCAAGAATGTGAGTTTCTCCCAAGCCAAGAACACAGAAATATTAAGGAGTACACGACATGCATGTATGATGAATGACAGATAAAGTTGCACATCACTAGAGGGCAACCTTGCACTGCCATCACACTGTTAATAACAGTTGTTTACAATTCTTGTGGAAAATGAGAGCTGGATGAATGGATGGATGTGTTGAAGATGACAGTTTAAGGCAGTCTTTCCCAGTTGGGGCCCTACAGGTGAGTTGGACTACATCTCTAATCATCCCCAATTAGGCTGACAGGAGATGACAAAACTCTAGTTAAATGCATCTGGCAGGCACCAGATTGGAGAAGGCTGGTTTAAGACATCTGACCACCTCTGTATACCAGGAGGGGATATCTCTCAATAGTGAAGAACATCTTTGGATGCCCCCATACTTCTAATCTTGCCAAGGATTCAAGGTAACAAAAGACTGCAGCTTTTTTAAAATCCCAAAGAGCCACTACAAGCCGGAAGAAATGATACTGAGTTAAACAGACCAATGACTTCATTCCATGTAAAGCACATTGTTCTATGCCCTCCACTGGAAAAACTCCATTATCGCACCTCTCTCCTCCACTTCCCTGGGCTGCTCAACCTAGCTGCACAAAAGGAGCAGGGAGGGGGAGTTTACTATGGAAAAAACCCACTCTTCAGCGGCGCAGCACCATCCAGCAAACACATGTCCACAGAATGGAAGCATCGGTCCATGCTATTCAGCCCCGGGTGTTTCTGACCTCTGACCTTTCACTTTGAGTTTTTTGCCCTTTCCCTTGAAATTTGCATCTGCTGCTCATTCAAAAAACAATGTTGAAGGCAGCATCTTGGGCAAAGAAAGGACTGCCACTCCATCCCTACCCAGAGAAGAGTCGGGACCAAAGAACCCCCCTACATCACAAGAGCACCGGGTCTTAAGGTCTGGACAAGGTGGCAGACTTTTAGCTGCTAACAGGCAGGTTCCAATCACAGTGCAGTCAATGGTTTGTACATAGGTGGCCAGGTGCCCATTCTGTGCCAGTCCAACCATGGGAGGAAGACATTTGGTATTTGGCATTGTGCTTCATGAGAACTTCAGGGAAGGCTCACCGCTTAGGGGCAAGCCCCCCTTTTCTATGGTGAAGATCCCAGGTTAAATTCCAAGCCTCCTTACTCCAAACAGGAGTGGGCAAAGTAGAGAAGGAGGGCTGGTTTTGGGGTCTCCAGGGGTCAAATGTTTTGCCTCCAATTGCCTCTATGGAGGCATTTTCACCATGCTTTGGGGGAAGACATTTTATACCAAGGAGGATCCTTTTAAAACTGTAAGCAAAGAGGAAGTGACTTTGAGATCACTTCCTGCTGTTAAAAAACAGACCCATCTTGAACCTAAAATGGCATGAGCGGGACAAGGCAAAAATGCCCTCACTCCCCTTAGAGGACATTTGGGGCTGGATGCAGCATAGGGGTGTGAAGTTCAATGTCTCCTTGGGGGAAGGTACTGAAACCATCTAACCTCTGATAGTTGTCCACCCCTGACTTAAACGGATCAGTTAGCAAGTGATGGTAAATACCTTTGTCTGCCTGGAGATCTTCCACCCAAGAAACCAGCCAGCCCTGGCCAAGACAGACCAGAACTAGAAAACGTTCCAAGAATTTCCCAGCCAGCTTAGACAGCAGTCAGGCCAGCTGGATGATTTTGACGACTGGAGTCCTGAAAACTAGCTTTTCCAAGCTCTGCACTAAGCTGGCAGCTCTCTCTATACCTACCCCTGGGGTGGGCTGGAGCTCTTCATCGTCTTTCCATGTTCCTCACTTGGCAACCCAAGAATCTCACTTTCTTCATTTTAAAAAAAAAGTTCTCTTTGCAAAAGATCTTTAGAGGCAGAATGCACAGTAAAATGACAGAAGCCAATGAGAGGGCAACAGTGGTGTATCGAGGCTCAGCAGTGCCTGGGGCAAGCGTGGAAGTTGCACCCCAGGAGCTGCCGCTGCTTCCACACCAGAACAAGAAGGACCCCTGTGAGGGCAGTGGCAGAGGTGAGCTGGGCAGGGGGCGGCACCAGGCAGGAGGGTGCCCCCAGGCATTGATGCCCAGGGCACACGTCCCAGTTGCCCCACCCTATATATGCCTCTGGAGGCCCAGTAAGCTGACAAGGAATGCCAGTACACATTCAATGCACTCTCTGCATCAGGTGATCAGACACAGATGTATACCAAGAGAGAAAGTGAAGGCTTCCTTGAGTGTAAGATGCGATTACGATATTATGTTAGTATGCCAGCCACACCTTAGGATGTACCCCTCCCATAAGCAATCAAAGGGTCTTCACACACACACACACACACACGCGCGCGCGCACACACACCAATCCCATGGCCCAAAAGTGAGAAGCCAATGGTCCAGATGGTTAACCATCCAACATTGTGACTCCTTAATGTTTAATGCAGGGGTGAGGAACCTGTGGTCATTCAGATATTATTCAATTTCAGCTCCCATCACTCTTCACAACTGGATCTCTTGGCTGCTAGGGCTGATGGGACTTGCAGTCCAACAGCAAAGGAAAAGTCACACACTCCCAAGCCCTGGCAGGAGTTGCCTGGCAGGAGTTATTTGAGCAGGTGAAACACTATGTCACAGAAAGTGCTGACTGCAGAAATCCCGTTCTCGGCCAGAGCACGATGAAGTATTTTGGACTATATCTCCTAGGATCTCCAAATCAGCATGGTCAGTGACCAAACTGGCTTGGGGGTTCTGAGAGCTGTAGTCCAAAAAGTAATTTTCCCAAACTCAAGTTTTCCATCACCTGGGGGGGGTGTGCTTCCACACTACTCAGTTATAGCACTATGATTCCACTTTAACTGCCATGGCTGTGTCCTGGGGTTTGGAGTTTGAGGAGGTGCTAGAACTCTCTGGCAGAGAACAGTCAAAGTGGAATCACAGTGCACTAATTACATAATACTGAAAGGGCCCATAGTTCCATCCCATGGAATCTTGGGATTTGCAGTCAAGAGCTCTAGTACTTCACCAGACTACAAACCCTAGGATTCCATGTGATGCAGCCATGGTAGTTAAAATGGAATCAAAGGACACTGTCTGTAGTGTCCTTCAGATGTGTGGGCCTTCAACTCTTATTATTTCCCAGCTGGTGTGACCAATTAAATTTTTTCCAAGAAAAAAAAATCTACTAAACCAAACCTATAGTACACTTGCAGAACACTCACAAGTACCATGGCCACTGATTGCTTTTCTTGCTTGCCCTACACTTCTTGAAGTCAGAAAAGACATATCTGAACAAGGCCTTACCTATCTCCTTTTG
This sequence comes from Iguana delicatissima, assembly GCA_948472985.1. NCBI lineage: Eukaryota > Metazoa > Chordata > Lepidosauria > Squamata > Iguanidae > Iguana > Iguana delicatissima. The sequence goes on along the minus strand of CAOKZL010001161.1, from coordinate 677,185 downwards.
ACCTGCGTTTCTGGAGGTTTTTCCCTTTCGGTCTCCTCTCACTGCCAATGCAGAACACTCCTCCTGGGCCAGTGACTCTGATGGACTCTAGACCTTTGGAGGATTTCTTGAAGGTGAATTCGACGGCCTCTCCTTCTTTCAGGCTGCGAAAGCCTTCCATGTGGAGCTTGCTCTGGGGGCCAGAAAAGAAGAAGGGAAGAGAAGAGGTCAGCTGCAATGAACGTTACAAAGAATGCCAGCAAGGCAGAACTCTCATGGGATGTTACAGTGCTCATCTGTACCCCACTGCAACCCTGCTAGAACCAAGGTAGATGTACACCCCTCTTTGGATCCATGAGAGTCACTGAGTAATCTTGGACCAGTCATTCTCTCTCTGCCTGACCTACCTCACAAGTAAGGTAGCTGAGGATCACCCCAGCCTCTGAAGTTTCTAAGCCAACACCTGAGACCTCTTATAACTAAGAGAAATGTCCCCCTATAAGACATGACTGTTGGATGCAGTAAAATTTGTCCTGCATAAATGATTGGCACCTTTTCAGAAAAATATTTTACATTCTGTAAGGTCTAGGTCTTTTTTTTTTCCTTTTTAAAAATTAAACTTTTAAGCTACACAGCTACATGACAGCAGAACTAAACATTAGGAAGAACTTCCTGATGGTAAGAGAAGTTCAACAGCGGAACGTGTTGCCTGGGAGTGTGGTGGAGTCTCCTCCTTTGGAGGTTTTTAAACAGAGGCTGGGTGGTCATCTGTCGGGAATGCTTTGATGGCGTGTTCCTGCATGGCAGGGGCTTGGACTTGATGGCCCCTTGATATGGTCTCTTCCAACTCTATGATTCTATGACACTGAAAAACCAGAGTTTGATTCCTGGCTCAGCCACCGAAACCCACTGGCTAGTCTTGGACTCGTCACATCTCTCAGCCTCAGAAGAAGACAATGGCAACACACACACCCCAAACAAATCTTGCCAAGAAAACCTCATAATAGGTTCACCTTTGGATTGCCCTAAGTCAGAAACTACTTGAGGGCACACAACAACTGCACGTCATCCTTACTTCAATGACACCTCAGTCCACATCCCAGCATGTTAAAAGATTTCACATAGACACTGAAAAATCTGGAAGATTTAAATACAGCATTGAAGACCCCTTGTAACACACTGCCAGCACCAGTTCCTGGAATCAGCCATCTAAGAACTGTAATATGGTGCCAGTTTTCTGATAAATTGTTGTGTTAATCTGCTGTGGCATAAAAGGGAGGGGGCAAACCTTTATTTTAGCATGAGGTTTCATGGATCTGTTTCAGTGTATCTAAGGAAGCAAAATAATATCCACAAAAAGTTAATGCTAAAATATAAACTAGTCTTAAAGGTGTTGCTAGATTCCTTTTCTCTCTTCCTTTTTCTTTTCTTTTTATGTAGTATCGTGGTTACATATCCAGGCATACAAAATATTTAACTATAGGGACAGAAGGGTCTTCTAGTGTTCCACTTGTAATGCAGCACATCCACAACCAGGGTACTTCTAACAGATGACCATCCAGTCAATGAGTCTAAAAGCTGCTGAAACATCAAGGAAAACCAAAAGCATTGTACTCCTCCTGCCCCTCTCAAGAATAGCCCAAGGCTATTTTATTCCCCCAAAGGTTTTATGAGGAGCGTGTAAAATGCTTTTTGCCTCCAAATGTCCGAGGGAGGACATTCATGAGACATTTTGTCACATCTTCAGCTATTAGGTCATCTCTCCTTTAGGCCTAAATGGGACTCCTTTCCAACAGGAAATGATCACCCAGTCACTTCCTGTTTGGGAAATTCATTCATTCATTCATTCATTCATTCATTCATTCATTTTCTGCTCTTCTCCCAGTATAGAACCCAATGTGTCCTCTCCAGGCATCTAAAATGTATGGACCTCTGAAAATGCACAAAATTGCTCATAAATCCTTTTTTTTGGGGGGGGGGACCCCTTTCAGACCCTACAAATTGGAAGAGAGAATTGGAGATGCAGTCCTCCAGGATCCAAGACAGGGCAGGGGGCGGCTGTGTCAGATTATTTCAGAAACAAGCCAGACCAGTGTGTCTCTAATGAAAAACAGCTTTGGAACCATCTAGAACGAAAGTGTGAAATAACTGCTTCAAGCTGGACGCAGTGCTACCTATAGCTTATTAACAATACTGCAGAAGAGCACTGCATCAGTAGTTCTTAATCTTTTACTATAGACCCCTTTTAAATATTTTTTGTTGCCAGAAACCCCCAAGACTTAACTCAAGACCCCAAACCCTAAAACCCTAAAGTGCCTTAAATACTTATTTCAAGTTGGAGAAATAAGTAAATGAACACATTCCTATACTTTCCTTCTTCAGGGACCCCCTGTGAAGATATCACAGCCCCCCCCGGGGGTTTGCGGACCACAGGTTAAGAACTATTGCTCTACATCGCAAACTGACGCAGCCCTCTCCCCCCAGTCCCTGGCCGTTGATTGCCTCTGCTGTAAGGTGACCAAGACAATTTCTGCACTAGCCTGTTATAGTGCTATTATTCCACTTTCAACATCCTGTGGAATTCTGGGGTTTATAGTTTATTTTGGCCAAAGCGCTCTCTGGCTGAGAATCCTAAAGGCCCCTCCCTAAACTGCAAAACCCAGGATTCCATAGGATGTTGAAAGTGGAATCCACTTTCAACATCCTATAGAACTATAACAGTGTACTGTGAAAATTGCGCAAGAGAGTTGCCGTTTCAAACTCAAACCTGCAAATGAATGGAAAGGGATCTCACTGTTCATTCCACAGCGTCTGGAGCTGACCAGCAGCCACTCCCTCTTGCTCATGAAGATCTTAGCAACCTGAAGAGACCTATAGTTTTTTTCATCTTCTGGCTCCACGTTAGATGTCTGCAGGAGTTGCATAATCACAGTCTCTAAAGCAACTGGTATTGCCCCATCTCTCAAGGAGGAATTTACTGTCTCCTGGATCCAGTCGGACATCCCCTTCCTATTAGATGTAATAAGCCTGGAGGAGCAAGGGGTGAAGCATGACAAAGCACCTTGTTTGCATGCCCCAACAGGCCCGCAGCCCAGGGATACAGCACAGCAGCTGAGTGCTTACAGGTGGAAGATTCCAGGTTCAGTGCCTGGAATCTCCATGCAGGGGTAGGAAAGCTCCTGCTTCAAACCCTGGAGAGTGGCCACCAGCTAACAATGCTAAGTCACCTGAGTCAACAGTCTGATTCAGTGTAGGAGAATTTCCTATGTCCTATGAACTCCTTGAAAAGTTCTAAGCCAGCACTGCCATATTGAAATCTTGCCAGCAGGGCAACTTTCAGATCAACAAAAGCCACAGTATGTGAAAGCAAGAATTTCCCAGCTGGCATGGCCAGTGGATTCTGGATGCTGTAGTCCAAAAGATATTTCCCCAATGCAGGATGGCTCTGATATACACTGCTACACAGTAACATCCAAATGCAAGGGTAACTGTGTTGACTGTAAGACAAATCTAGTCCATATTGTGGTGATATCATCACCACCATCTTTCTGTTTCCTCAGTTCAGGATTCAAAACATCTCCCAAAAGAACTTTTGAGTTGCTCAGCTGCATCCCAAACACAGTGCTTTTCAAAGGACCTAATTTACCTTTGCAAGGAAAAATCAAGTGCTATACATACAGAGGTATAGCTGGTGACGGGGAGGGCATTGCCTCACCAAATAAGAACTGTGCCTCTCCATGGAATTTTTCATTCAATCCCAAAATTTCTAGCATTGTACAGAGTGAGAGACTGGAAATTGTTCACACCTAGACCTCTTCTATTTGCTGTGTTCCCAATTCCCTTGGTCTCTTTGCCTGTCCCTTTTCTTTAGATGCCTAAACTGTAGCCATTTCTGCACTAGACTGTTATAGTGCTTTTATTCCACTTTCAACATCCTATGGAATCCTGGGGTTTGCAGTTTAGGGGGGCCCCTGCAATGCTAGAAATTTGAGGGCTGAAGGAAAACTTTGTGAGAGGGAAAAATTCTAATTAGAGGCCCATGCCCCAATCCCTCTCCTCACAGCCACACCTCTGTAAGGCATGCAGCTGTGACCTACCATTTTGTTTGTGTGAAGAGGCAAGGCCAAGCAAAAAATAGCCTGGGATCTGATCTTAATGTGATTTGCTGCACTGAAAGCAACATTTTTTAACTTCCAGTTGTTTTCTAAAAATAGCAAATGGCAAAAAGCTCTCTTCCCTGTTAAACTAGAAAACTTAAGCAAAAATGGATGTGTGTGTATGTGTTTTAAAGGATTTGTGTATCAGCGCTTGTTCTGATTACTCTCTAGAGGTTACATCCAGTTGCTAGTCCCAGCTAGAGCAGGCCCACTGACTCAAAGGCACTTGGCCAAGTGTTGATCTATTTAGTTCCTGCTGATTCGATGGGTCTGCTCTAATTGGGACCAGAAATTGGATTTAGACAATCAACATCAACGCAGGACTAACTTGGCATTCTGTATTATAGTGCATTTATAGAACCTCAGACAACTGGAATTAACATGTACCCCTGCGTATGCGCTGACACACACACACACACACACACACGCAAGCACGCAAGCATGCAAGCATGCACACACTTCAACTAATTAAAACTCAATCAGCTTCATTGAAAGTCTCGTTTGAACTGTCATACTTGTAACATCTGCAGAAGGCCCAGATCAGGTCTCTAAGGGCTATTCCCTAACGCTTCTCCCCTCCCCACCGCCCTCCATTTCTCAGCAATAAAAATGGATCAATGAGCTTTTGTTGTTGTTGTTTGTTGTCCCTGGAGCACTTGGCAACTCACAGCTCCCTTCTGGGGATGCTGGGGTAGAGTTCGACAGAAAAAGAGCCCTACTCAAATCTAAGTCCTACAATAAATCCAACAAAGCCTTTCACAATAGATTTTGCAAGCATTTGACAAAGTATGACCCTTATGGCTTACACTGAGACCAAAGTCTCCTTTTTTGCCTAAATTCTATAATTAGGATCCAAAAATTAGAAGTAATGAGTTATAGGATCTGGTGAGGAGTTGAAAGGAAGCCAAAATGAAACTGTATTTCAAAAGTAATGCAATTAATGGGGACAAAATCACTTTATTGATGTAGTAATATTTTCTAGTTATTCGTCATTTTTAAACGTTAATCAATCAAGAGAATTTTAGGGCACTGGACAGGAATTTTGTCAAGTTTCACGCCAGTCTTTTATCAATCCCACGTTTTCAACCCTCAAAAAGCAAAAAATAACAGAAAACAGCACAAGTTACACTTCTAAACATGGCAGTGAGTACAAACAATAAATTACTTTTTTAAACCATAAGAAGCAACAGGGCTGGATTATTTTAAAAAAAACAAAAAACATTCCATCCTCTGTTTGGTTTAGATACCTGCAAAATGGCCAACATTTTCACAGATGAAAACAAAGACATGCTTGAAACTCATGTTCACAGATTACATTAATACTATTTTTCTATTACTCAAGATGGCTCAGCATAAAAAGTATTCTGCAATGCAGAATAATAAAAATACACACACACACACACACATATATCAAGGATTACTACCCATGTCCTATTTGCTTCTTTAGACTGGGAGTTCTAGTTCACCAGCTGTACAACATACTGTCAGATGATGGCATCCATATCAGTGGGATGGTGGATCTGTTTTGGGATTTAGTCCAAACTTTAAAGAAGCTATGCAAGGTGTTAAACCCTCCCTCCAAAAAAGGTTCAGTACCCGGGATATCACCTTTAAAGTTCCAACTGAACTACAAAATGGACTAGCTGTCCTGCTGACCACAACAGTGAGGGGATTAGCGTGGAGTTCTTTACTCCTGGAGTCCTGCTGCCTGAGGCAATCACCCTACCTTGGAGTAGTCTGCTCTGGCACTCTTTAACTTCTTTCTAAAAACACAGAATGATGGAAGAAACCCCTAAGATTAAAATTCAACTTAAACCAGAATTCTTTCTCTTGGGGCTGGTTGATGACCAGATGAGTAAAGACTTCCTAAAAGTGTTGCAGTATATGACCACGGCCGCGAGGCTACTGCGTGCTCAAAGATGGAAGGCCTTGGACACACCATCTCATGAAGCGTGGCTATTAAAGATATTGGGTTTGGCGGAGAAGGATAAATGGACGACTCTAATAAGAGAAGACTGTTAAAAGATCATCATAAGCATTGGGCAAGGGTTACTGAATTCATAAAAGACATAGGTGATAGACTTGAAGTGATAGGTTTGATTAACCAAAGCCAAAGGTATATTGTTGGTAGTAAAATTATCTGTACCTGTTATCAGCTTGCAAGTAAAAGCAGGAGCAGTATATGAAGAAATGCTGGAGATGACAGCTTAAAGTTGTTATAACTATATTTAGATATAACAAATTAAATAGGATAATATGGTAGCAGTTTTTTCCCCTCTGATAGCATCCTTCCAGGAAGTGGGAAGTTAACTGTATTTTTTGTCTGTCTTTTTTTCCCCTTTCTCTTACTTTAGCATAGTTTTATTCCTTAGTTTTGTTATGTTTTGTAATTAGAGGACTCAATATCTCAGTGTAGTAGGATTCTTTTTTAGTTGGTAGTATGTTACTTTATGTCTTTTTCTTTCTTGTGTGTTTGTCTTTTATTGTATCTAAAACTTTTGTGTTTAAGAAAAACTAGTTCCCCCAAAAGAAACTTTCCCAGCTCTTTTCACAAGCAATGTTGTTGTGAGATAACTTCCTAATCAAAGAGAAGGACCCACCCATTAAGTCACACATTTTTACTCTGCCTCTCCTCTGATAGGTGATTCTTAGCTCTCTTGGTAACCAGCTGATTTAGAATATGGGGCAAAACTTTTTATCTTATCACTTCGTATAAAGAGCATTCAGCTCTGTTCACAAACGGGGTAAACCTTCAACATGTTGCAGCACCAGAGATGGATCATCTTTGTTGGAGATTGGCATATCTGTCCATTGTTTATGTGGATTGAGACCGGTGAGGCTCCACAAGCTCGCCTTTGATGTCAATCCGTGGCGTTCAATTAAATGATTTTCAACTCCAATGTAATGGATTTCACCCGTGGCCACAGCTGCTTTCCCATGGTGTCAATCTCCTGAGAAAGATGCTGTTTTTTTGTGGGGAAAAAGACCCCTCTCCTCAGCATGGATCTATCATTCATGTACCGGATGCAGCAATGTGGGATCTAACCATAAGCAAAGCTGGAAATTTGAATTGTCACCACATCCTGAAAGATGACTTGATCATGGAAGCCAGAAGTGCCCACCTGAGCCAACAGGTCTACTTATCACTAAGCTCGCCAAAAGAAACTTGAAATTAAACACACCTTCCCATTGATGAATGTGATAACCCTGTCTGGTACTCTGAGGATCTATATTAGAAATGGGCCGTAGAGGCTTCCATGTCACTGGAAGTCACTACAGGGTGGCCTTAATCCAAAGTTTTAAAGTTTAAAACAGCTTTCCAACATGCTGAACTTATCCTGAAAACTAGCATCTTGGATAGTCTTGCTATCTTCTGTAAAGTTTGTACTAAAAACTGGAGCAGATAAGCTATTTAACTAATATGGAAACACTGGAAATGGGACTGGTTACAAAATGTTGCATAAAATTTTTTCATCCAGAGTTTCAACAATCCATCCACTCTTTCCCCCACCATAGGTTTTCTGCTGCCTTCCCAATAATCAACCAGCAAGCTGTTTCTTCCTCACTGCGCTGTTTTGGGGGTTCTTCTCCCGTTAAACATCTCCCCTCTGCCCAAAGGTTTATTGTACTCCTGGAAACCTAAGCCTGCCGACACCTTCTTCTTATACATGGGTGATTCCATTTTAGTCACCCAAGCAACAGTGCTCACTGCCTGAACACTGAAAATAGAGGGAATAAGGAAAGTGAATATGTCCGCTTTAACAAGAATGTTAGATCAGAGGAGGGCCGAGAGGCCTCCAAGACCTCTCTCATATTTTTTTCCTCTTGCAAAACCGCAATACAAAACAACAACAAAAATTACAACAAGAAACAAGTTCCAATTTGCTCTAGGAATTATATAGACATATATCTTACATAAAAATGCATGCAAACTATCTCAACTTTAAAACCCCTCAACCCAGTTAAGCTCATATGAAAACAAACCCAGCCCCCCAAAATTTAAAAGCCCCCATATCAGCCAAAATGAGAGTCAGCTGTGGTGTAGTGGTTTTAATGTTGGACTACAACCCTTGAGACCAGAGTTCAATTCCTTGCTCAGACATGGAAAGCCACTGGGCGACAGTGGGTGCATCATGCACTCCCGGCCCCAGAAAACCATGTGATGGGGTCACTGTAAGTCAGAAACAACTTGAAGGCACACAACAACAACACATCAACCAAAAAGTGTCCAGAAATGACATGTCATCACTATTGATGGTGTGGAACACCAGGGGGAGCACAGAGCGAGAAGAACAGCCCTCATCCTCTCCAGCCCTGGTCTTGATGACTACAACCACCATGCCAAAAGGGATAACTGCAAAGCTCAAGAGGAGTAATGCCTGAGAAGGCTCTGCCCAACATATGGAAACACCTGATCTAACGTGTAGGGTGGGACAAAGAGGGGATCATAGAATCATAGAGCTGAAAGGGACCACAAGGGCCATCAAGTGCAACCCCCTGCCATGCAGGAATATTCCATCAAAGCATTCCTGAAAGATGGTCATCCAGCTTGTTTAAAAACCACCACCACATTCCAAGGCAGCATGTTCCACTGTCAAACTGCTCTTACTGTCAATAAGTTCTTCCTAATGTTTAGATGGAATCTCTTTTCCTGAAGGTTGGAGCCGTTGCTCTGTGTCCTAGTCTCTGGAGCAGCAGAAAGCGGGCTTGCTGCATCCTCCACATGACATCCCTTCAGATATTTAAACATTGCCATCATGTTGCCTGTTAACCTTCTCTTCTCCAGGCTCAACATACCCAGCTCCCTCATGGGGCATGGTTTCCAGGCCTCTCACCATTTCAGTTGACCTCCTCTGGACACATTCCAGCTTGTCAGTATCTTTCCTGAACTGGAGTTCCTAGGACTGGACACAGTATTCCAGGTGGAGTCTGGCCAAAGCAGAATAGAGTGATACTATCCCTTTTCTACCTGTGAGGAACGTCCTCTCAGCTAGGGTTGCCAGTTGAGTTTTGTCCCAGACCCTGAGATTTCAGGTCCAAAACCTGAGACCTAGTGATATCATTAAGCATTGAATATTAAGTATCAATCATATTTGGTTACACACAGAGGGAGAAAGAGATAGAACATATTTCCTGTTGGAAATTAAGACAGAGATCTTAACTAAAAGGACGGATTCCAGATCATGCTGAAATGTGGGGATTATTCCTTGTTACCTACCTAGGAAGACAGCATAAGGAACATTTAATCTAGCCTACTTGTTCCTAGTCAGAAGGCAGATGCAGAGCAGAATGGAGGGTGAGCCCTGATACTACAAGGAGAAAGAGGAAGCTAAGTAAATACATGGACACTGTAGAGAATTTTTCAAGTTCCAGCAACAAATAGAATAATCCTTCGTCACAATGTGCTGCTCTACAGCTTATCTGGAGACATTTCCACACAAGACTTATAGCGCTATGATTCCACTGTAAATGAGGAGGTTTATAAAAGAGACATCAGTTTTTAAGATATCCTAGTCCCAGGATAATTAGAAACAAAAGCGGGTATCATCATCATTTATACCCTATCATTTCCAACATTGGGACTTAAGGTGGTTTACAAATTACAATGGTTACAATATAATTTTAAAAAAATACAGAAAGTCAACATTCTTTGGAACAGTGTTGCAATGGAAAAAAGCCCGAGACGTTTAAGGATGAAGATCCCTAAAAAGTCAATTTCTGCCCTGGGGGTTGAAGTATAAACCGTGTGTCAAAAAGAAAAAGGGATCAAGAGGAGGAAAAAAGAGCAAATTCAGGTGCTAGTAGACCTTAGTTACATGTCTTGTTAGTTTGAGAGCTTTCATCATGATCGCTATCACCGCTACCACCAATTTAAAGATTTCTATCCCAAACTTCAGCACAAATATTTCCAGGCCAAATTAACAAAAATCAGAGGAAAAACAGCGACAAAAGGGAAACGGCAGGAGCTCAGTAACAGAGCATATGCCTTGCCTTTGTAACTTTTTTGTAGGGTTTTACCTATATATCTTTTTATGTGTATTCATTTTAATTTCACTAAGCTGCCTCATATCCAAACTCTAGGAGTAATAACAACAATAAGAGAACAATTTGATAAACTTTCAAGAGTCCCCCAGGACACATTTGGGAGTGGGTGGGGGAACACTGCAATAAAATAAAAATGCATCCAGTCTAGAGACCCAGAGAGGATGTAGAAACTGTAAGGCCCAGAGCACACAGGCAGGTTCACGGGATTTCGAAAAGGCATTTTCCAGACAGCAAAACAGGACCAGCAGTCTGTGAGTGCTGGGGAGAAAGAGATTCACATGTGCCCATGTGTCTTTTGAGCAGATGGGTGTGTATACTGTTTTCTGCGCTCCAACAGCATACCTCTGTTTATTTTGAGATCGGCCAACCAACACCAACCAAAGAAGGGGGGGAAGCAATCATCTTTTCTCTCTGGAGAACACAAGAGAGAAAATCCCAAGGAAGGCTCCCCCTCCCCTGTTCGCCTCCCTCTCTCCCCTCTTTGGCCCTGGGTCTTTTGAAGTGACCTGCAAAAGAAGCTGGTGGTCTTCAGAGCATCCCAAACCCTCCTTCCCCCTCCCCTCCCCTCCTTCCCAAAACACACACATTGTTCAAATTCCTCTGTTATCAGATAGGTAATCAAACTGAAGCCCATTGAATTAGTCAAATAGCCCCCGCCTTGCTTCTGAAAGGAAGAGGCCCAAAGCCCCATCCCCACCACCACACACAAAGCCAGAAAATTCCCAGGCCTTCTCCAAAAACACTTCCACCCCTCCTCCCCCTCCTTCTTCCCCAAAAAGGAATAAAACAAAGCCAAACCCAGGAGCAAAGAGGGAGGGGGGGAATTCTGGATGCAATGGAAGCAAAGGGAAGGGATTCTGTTTTCAGCCACCAGAACTGGCCATCGAGAACAAAGGAGTTGTCCCTGTCCATAAGGGGTGACCAAATTCCAGGAGTTCCAAAGATTTTAGAGGAAGGGTGTTTGGCTGTGTGAAAGCCCCATTTTTCTCCCCATCAGTAGGTCGTGCCATCTTGTTCAGCTGGCAAGCAATAGAGTTGTCAGAGGTTCATTGCAGTAGATTGGGATGTATGTATACACAAACACACACATCAATATATCAGTGGATCAGTGAGGCTTGCTGCAGAATTGTATAATTGTGGTTATCACCATTTTTTAAAAAAAGAAGATAAATATAGATGCTCCATGCTACTTGGGAAAATTAGCACACAGAAATGAGCAGTTGACAGTAATGCTCAAAGCTGGATGCATATCCTCATGGTAAAGGTCATCTGGGCCACACAAAACTCACTGGAGGTGTGTGAAACAAAAATGAACGCATCCCTGTCTAAGGCCCCTAGTCAGACAAGAATCAAAGCAATGTAGCGGCCAGGATGGCCTAGAATATCCAGGGGCCCTTTCACACTGCAAGAGTATAGCATTATGATTCCACTTTAACTGCCATAGTTCCGTTGTATGGAATTCTGGGATGTACAGTTTAGGAAGAAGTACTTAGAATGCTCAGCCAGAGAGCTCTAGTGTGTCACCAAACTACAACCCCCAGTCTCACATAAGATGTTGCTATGGTAGTTAAAGTGGAATCATCGAACTATATTATGGCCATTTCCACACTAGACTGTTATAGCGCTATTATTCCACTTGCAACACCCATGGATCCTGGGGTTTGCAGTTTCGGGAGGGGCCGGAAACTGCAAACCCCAGGATTCCATAGGATTTTTGCAAGTGGAATAACAGTGCTATAACAGTCCAGTGCGGAAATGGCCTATGTAGCATGAAAAGGCCCACAAGTTCAGAGCCTCACTGAATCTTGATATCCATGAGAGTGATTTGGGGCTGACTACTTTCAGCCTGAGCTACATCACAAGGTTGTTGTAAGGCTAAAGGGGAGAAGAAGAAACCACATACTGTATCACCTTTGAAACTTGAACTAAGCATTTAGAAATACAATTTGTGCACCCAAAGAAAGGGAGCAGGCAGAGTTACCAAGGGAACACAAAGGAATTTGAGGACTGAAAGAAAATTGCAGCAGCAGAATTTTTATTGGGGGGGCAATGACCTCATTTTGTTCACACACACACACCCCACACCTGTATCCCTAATCTAGAGAGCCACATGATTCCCACCCCTGGGCTAATTATTCAGTTTGAGACTGTCATAAAAACAAAAGAAGACTATTGTGTAATTCTGTTCCTGCCATGTCCCACCAGATGCCTTTGGAAGGCCCGCCAGGAGTACATGAACTCAACATCATCTTCTCACTCAGGCTCCCAGTATTAAGCACTGAAACTGGCATTGGCTATAATATGTTGCTATCATGACTAGTAAACACTGATGGCCTTATCCTCCACAAATTTCTCCAGACCATCCAAGTCGGTGATTATCAATTTAGCCAACAATACAGGGTGTTGTAAGGCTAACAAGCTTCTTGGAGGAAGCCTAGTTACTTAAATAATAAATATATCGATAAAAATGTTCTCATTTGTGTTGTGATCTAAAACGCTTCTTAAGATGCAAAAGCACCACTTGAAGCCTGCTGGCACATGAAACTTATTCTTGATGTGACATAATAGTTGGTAGGATTCTTTCTTAGATCCCAGCAGACCCCATTGGGGTGGGGGGTCACGTGTGGAAGGCTGGGCATAGAGTGCCATACTTGATTGATATCCTTGTATTTTGTAGGTAGGGTCAAGCATTTCTCTTTCCATTTCCTTTATCTGCAATTATACCCTGGAATTTATTTCTACCTAATGTGCTTAGGAATAGAATGTCAGTATCTTTGTTTATTCTGGCCAGTGTGCAAGTACTTTCTGGCTCTGCCACTCTGACAGGACGCTAGAAAAACAACAGCCCTTCCAGACATTCTGCTAAACCTAATATCAATTCACAGAATCACATAGAAGACCAGAGGGAATCCAAGAATATAGGTAAACATCAGGGCTGTGCATTTTCCCCAAAAACAAAATTTGATAATTGTATACAACCAATGCATCCCGAAATTCTCACATTTCATTTCACTAAAATACGCACGTGTACATACGCACGCACACACATGGATTTCTGGACCTTAGGGCTACATTTACTCTGCAGTAAATCCATTGAATACAGTGGGATTTATCTGACCAACCACATCTTCAGTTAGGCTGCACATTAATTAATGACTTTGTATCCTAAATTTTCTTGGCTTTGTTCCTTGTACATGCTCCTCACCACACCAATTTTATCCTCAATTGTGGACTTCATGGCCAATTGCTAATCTGAGCCTGAGCCTTCTCAGTCCAAGTCCAATGCTCTCTGTTTATACAACAGCCTGCACCAGGGTATAAATTAATTAATTGAACAAATGCAATTCTCCGCTGTTAACTGACTTTCCAGGGTTGTTGTGAGGACAAGGAGAAGGAGAGAAGTCTTGAAGTCCTTGGAGCAAAGGTGGGATACTGATGAAACAAACAAACAAAACTGCAGGGAAAAACTATCTAAAGATTTCTGGAATCCAAAGCCCTCCACACTTACAGCCTGACAATGTTTAAAACACAAGGAACTCTACTGATCTTCTGCATTTGTTCAATTCCTTTGTGCTTCATTGCTTCCTGTCACTCTCTTGTCTCATCTATTTACTTCCAGCCAACTTTATGCTGCCCTAGCAGAGCTAAGGTGCTGCATTCTGCTTCCCTCTTCTCCAAAATTGCATCTACGTTGCACCATCCTCCATCAGTCTGCTTAGCAAAAGACATTTTTTTAAAACTGTCTTGTTAAGACATAGTAGTTCAGTGTTTCTGCATTGGCTATTGAAGAAAAAGATTCCTCTTCTTTCATGGTCAACATGGAAACACAGGCTTCTAGCCTCAAAACTGTCCAGTACCTTCGGTTGGACTTATTGACAATGCCTCACTGTCCTGTATGGGTTCTCCAAAACACTGTGAGCTAAATAAATCCCTTACCACAACATCAAAGGACAAATGACTTTTACAGTCTAGATCCAACTGGAGAAATGTGGTCTGTGTGCTGGCAAGCAGCCCACAGTTGCTCACAGCCTACCATTTGAGAACACACGAGAGAGACATGTTTTCCTGTTTGAAAATTATGACAGAAATCTTACTAAGGGGCTGTTCCCAGATCATGATGAAATGAGAAGAACGTTCCTTCTCACCCATTTTGAGAGCCAGGACAAGGGACACCTAATCGAGCCTGAAAAGTGGATGCAGAGCTGAGCTGAGGGTGAGCCCTGGTGCCACAACTACTGGAAAGAGACCGGGCAACTCCATCCCCACTTACCAAAACATGTTTTCTAGCCCCCACTTAGGGTCGCCAGATCCTACGGCCCAACCATGAATCTCCAGTTTTCATTGGATCATCTCCAGGCAGAAGTTATTGCTGATGTTGTGTACCTTCAAGTCATTTCTGACTTATGGTGACCCTAAGGCAAACCAATTATAGGGTGTTCTGGGGGCTGAGAGTGTGTGACACACCCAAGGTCACTCAGTGGGTTTCCATGGCCAAATGGGGAATTGAACCCTGGTCTTCAAGGACACAGTCCAATGCTCAAAACACATACTGAATGCATAATGTATACTGACTTCACTAGAGGCCATCCCTAGGTCCCAGAAACTTCACAGCCTGGGGCAATCCTGGACTGGTAGCCCTACCCACACAACTCCCCTGCCCTCAGTGGCTATTCTTAGTCCCAGAACCAGAAATGATGTGATGTGACTTCCTGTCACACCCAACGTAAAACGGAGGCTTGTATCCCCTGTCCCTTTCTCAGTTGCCCACCCCAGTCTAGCTTGTATTTGGCATGCCAGTTCAAAGAGAGCAATCTCAATGACTTTTCTAAGCATGAGGAAATTCCCCATAACAACCCATGGTTAGCACACACATGGGGTAGAAAGTTTTCCAACGCTATATTTTATCCATGGAAATTTTTTCACTTCATGGATCTCCATAGTCATCTGAGCATAATTATTTTAGATGGACTAAATACAGGATATGAAACTCAAGTTATTTATTCTAAGAAGACAAGCACTGACAAATCCAAGTGCTCAGAGAAAGACTAACAAATGAATGCTCTGCTAAGCTTTTTTCAATTTCACAAAATCTTTTGCTTCTCAGTCAGTCCCTGGTACAAGTAGTCAAGAGAAAATGTGATAAGTTGCCTCCCATCCATCCTTTGGTGAAATAAAATGTTCAACTAGCTGGTACTGAATCAGATTTTTTTTTTCTCAGTTTGAAATGGAACTGACAAGTACTGCAGAGAGCAAACAAGTGAAGCAAGTTACTACAGTTATCTCATACCAAAAGAAAGTTAAGTTGTTGAGGTTATGATATATTGTGCACAGATGTCTTTAGGCATGTCACCTTAAAGTTATTGTTCAGTCTTTATTTTAAAAAATAAGAGAAGACTGAGAGGTGATATGATACCTTATTTAAATATCTGCAGGGATTTCATGTAGAAAATGGAGCCAGTGTGTTTCTTGCTGCTCCAGAGATTAGTACATGATCCAAACTATTCAAATGACAAGAAAAGAGATTCCACCTAAGTATTGGGTTGAAATTCGTTGCTGTAAGAGTGTTCTGCTTTTTCTGGAAAACGCACTTTCCTGGTTATCAGAGTTGGACAAAATGAGATCTGTCAAGAAAATCAGAGTTCCTCGCAGATCTTCAGCTGCAATTTCCAGATACAACGGGAAACCAGCTAGAATGGTGCTGAAGTGTGTCACAATTGTTCAAACATTTGTTTTCCCCAGGGACATCCCAAACATTCCTAGATTACATCAATGCAGCTTTCCTGCCATATATCTTGCAACACCTGGAGCAGCACCTGCAGACAGGTTGGACCAAGGATGTGTTGCCTACAACACTGATAGCCTAAAGGCAACAGGGAAAAGTTGAAGGAGGAAGGAAGTCCCCTGAAACAAGGATTGAGCTTAGGAAAGCTATATTTTCAGAAAACTCCCAGACTCCTCCACTCATCATAGCTATTGGCCATGCTGGCTAGGGAACCTGGAGGTTGTAGCCCAAAAGATAACTTTCCCAAACTCTGCCCCACCCCGCCAATTTATACCACATTTTTGGGATTTGAGTATCAGTGATATTGTTGATCTAGGCTTTTCTGGTTCAAAAGTCTTGAACCTTCTGATTAGCAGGAATGGTAATCTCTCTTGTATTTCTCCTGTTCCCTCTGAACATACCTGCAGCCTTAACAGAAACAATATATTTTGCTGAGTTATCCTCAAAATTATGCATGATGCACAATATTTTGGGGATGACTTGGTCTTGAATGGGCAATTAAGACCCTTTAGTTTTACAAAACACCTACTCCTGGAGCTTATTGTCACAGATCAACATGGCAACTTGCATTTTTCAGCTATAATTGGGGTTTGACAGTGGGCACTATTACTATGAGCACCTAAATTTCAAGATTTACCTCCACATCACTGACTACTATGACCGTTAGGCAGGTTGGAAAAAAAAGTCACACTGGCAATGTAATTCTATATATAGGCTATCCAGAGCTAAGGCCCACTTATTTCAATGACACTTACTCCTTGAAACAAAATTAAAGCATTGTAGTTTGACCCTCATGCACTCAGGGAAATTATGCGTTAACATGGATAACACCTGAACTCTCCCTAGAAGCCAAGAAGACTAAAGTGAGGCTGTCATCCTTTGACCATATCATGAAAAGACATGACTCACTAGAAAAGACAACACTTCTGGGTAAGGCAGAAGGCAGTAGGAAAAGAGGAAGACCGTATTACAGGCGAATAGATTCAATCATGGAAGACACATCATTGAACCTGCAAGACCTGAACAGGGTGATTGAGGATAGGATGGCTGGGAGGCTTCTCTTCCATAGAATTTCTGTAAGATGAAGTTGACTTTATGGCAGTTAACAACAAGAAACAGAAGAGTTGCATGTTGCCCCAAGTCCATTTTAAGGCACCCAGATACTTTCCTACCCCCAAAATAAATCATCCTCCAAATGTCAATTTCTGCCCCTGGAATCTTTTTTGCGTCAAAACAAAATGAAGGTCCATCATCACTCCATCTCAGTATCCGACATACAAGACATTCCAGTTGTTGAAAAACAGGTATCATTTGGTGTCCCAAACACCAGCGATACATTGCAGCCTATGAACTGTACTCATTTCGAAAGGTAATGATCCCATGTTTTGGGTATTCATTGGATATAATGTGGCATTGTTCTTTTCAAGAAAAGGCAAAGAGTCATTGTGGGAAGGGGCAGATCAAAGAGTGCTATTTAAAACATTCATTTCTAATGGTTTTTACCATACTTGGTTTGGGGGACAGCGTGCAACCAATTTACCAACTTACTACAAGTCAAAAATGACTTGAAGGTATACATCATCATCACCAACAACCATCACTACCACCACCACCATCTCACATGGGGCCTACAGGTCAACACCAAGCCAATGAAGTTCATTGGTTTCACGCCCAGATATCACCCTGTGGCTTCCAAAGCCAGGCAGTTGTATTCTACTCAATGGATAGAAATCTTTGCTGTTTCATCCCTATATGTAAAAATGACTAATTTCGGCATTTTTCTCCCTGACCTACAGGCCTACCATTTCTGTGTGCTATTCAGGCCCTATTGGCTGTTCAGGACTCTGCTGAGAAAAGTCCATTTCTTACACAAGATACATTGGTTTCTGCATAAAAATATTGCTCTTTGCATAGAAAACATGCAGTCAGATCCCACTTTTCCCAGCAGTGGAATTTATACATTTATGCAAAATATGTTAATATTATAAATTATGTAGTATTTACATAATTAGCATAAACACAGATTTCTGTGCAGGAGAACCAGGTGTAGCTTCCTGTGCAAAGACCGTATTTTCTTTTCTGCACAAAAGATATGTTTTCTGTACAAAAATGCACTTTCTTCCTAAGAAAACCATGGCTGACATTCTATTAGTGAGTTACACACATGTTAAGTCCCATTAGACCTATGCAGCAAATTTTTGCACCGTTGTGTAAGGGTCTCACTCAGTCCAAGGTTGTAAGAGCACTTCAGCAATGGCTGCCTTGGAGTGTGGTGGAATCTCCTTCTGTGGAGGTTTTTAAACAGAAACCGGATGGCCATCTGCCGGGAATGCTTTGATGGAGTATTCCTGCATGGCAAGGGGTTAGATGCAATGGCCCTTGTGGTCCCTTACAACTCTAGCATTGTAGGATTCTATGAAAAATGGAGCTATGAAAGTGGTGCCCTTGCATGTGGTCAGTGTATTACACCATGACATGGTCTGTACATTTTGCAGTGTGGCATAATGCACATCAACAGTTCTTTAACAAGATGGCATATCATATCCAAGGCACAATCATAAGTGTGAAGTTAACACATCTCCACAATGTAGAATCTGTGCCTATGTTTATTTTTGCACAAACAGTTTTTCCCAAATAAAGTCCCGAAGTGCTAAATATTTTGCAGAAGCTCACCTTCTCCTAAGAGTGGTGACTCAAGCGAAGAGCCATTCTGTTTTTATATAGGATGCAAAGGGCCCTATTGTTCATATCCGTATTCTCTATTAATTGAGTCCTCTGAGGTACCTTCAAGTACGTCCTCTAAAATAAGATTGCAGTAATCCAGACTTTGAGGGGTGGGGCATTGTGGTAGATGGTCTGAGCCCTGGGCTAAGACTGGAGACTAGAGTTTGAATCTCCGCTCAGCCATTGAAATCCATAGGGTGACCTTGGGCTAGTCCGACTCTCTCAGCCTCAAAAGAAGGCAAAGGCAAACCCCCTTGGAGAAAATCTCGCCAAGAAAATCCTGTGGCAGGTTCCCTTTAGAGTCAACATATTTCAGAAAGGCCTTGAAGGCACACAGCAGCAACAACAAAATCCAGACTTCCCCAACTCAGTACATTCCAGATGTGCTAGACTTCAACTTCCATCATTCACAACCAGCATGGCTTACTGTGGCAATCCAACTAAAAGATCCAAAATTACTCCAGCTTGTAGACTGGGGCTGAGAGATAAAAGATGGGTTTCAGTGCTACTTAAGCTCTTGGCCAGAAGACAGGAAAAGAACAGGAGGGTAGAGCCAACTCCTACATTGACGGAAAGTGAGGGGGGGTTATGAATAAAGACCATCATCATTATCACCGCTGCATGGGCATCACTCATGAGTGCTTTGGTTGTGTATCTTTGCATGGTAGGGGCTTTGACCAGATGACCCTTTGTGGTCCCTTCCACTTTGGACCTATACAGAGAGAGAAAGCCCCATTTCACATGGTTGTAGTAATGAGACATGGGGGAAAGTTTTTTCCCCTATACTTTACAATGAAGTTTGATTCTCGCTGACACCAACTTACACAGGCTTCCTTACTGGATCTTTCTATACTAGTTAGGGAAGTTGTTTTATAGTAATTCTTCAGGATTACACAAAGTTTCTTTCTTAACCAGGAGGTTGGGGAGTTGTTCTGGATCCAATACAGCCTGGAAAAAAAATGAGGTTTTGGACAATCCTCCAGCCGGCATGCTGAGTGGGGAATTCTGGGAAACTTAGACCAAAAAAAATTTTTTTTTCTCTAAGCCCTACTTTTTTAAAAAACAGTAGTCAAGAAATTTAGGGTAAATCCATTCCTAAATGAACTCCCCAGTGAAGAGGGTGGCCTTCTACCAGGGCTGCCTTTCCCAGGAATTTAGACAGCCATTCGCAATCCCAGGGAGAGGTGGCCCAGCAAACAATGGCTTGATTATCTAAGGCATTTTCTCCCTGCCTTGCCCTTTCAAGAAAAGGTGCCGCCTGGCTCCGTTTGCCCTTAGGAGACAAGAGCGGGAGGAGAATGCCTGCGATTAAGAGGGCCCCTCTCTCCAACCCATGTGGCTATCTCAGCAACCTCTCATGTCGCCAGTCTCCAAGTTCCTCTCTGCCCCTGGCTGCAGGGCATCATTCACGCCAGATATTTAACTTGTTTATACCTCAGCTTACTCCCTAGGATGAGGGTGGGCAGAAGGTAAAATCAGAATAGAATCTGGGGTGGGGGTGGGGGTGGGGGAGTGATTTTTGAGGACTCTCAAATCCAGGATTCTGAGAGCTGGTGTCCATTAAAAAAAAACTTCCAGGTTCAGATTTAGAATTTTTGGGTACTTTGCAGTAGATCAGCAAGGTCTTCAGACTCCCAGTTGTCTAACTACAGTTAGAACTGAAAGGCTCACGATCACTATCACTACATAAATTAAAAAATGCTTCAGGAGGTGCTTGGAGTGGATTTTTCACTGCAAGGATCTGTGAGTTTGATTCTGGTTCTGATCACAAATTCCTGGGCTGAGCACATGATTTGTGCATCCTGTTCCTTAATTTGTACCGTCTGCCTGCCAGCTCTGGATGGCAGACCTCAAGATTCCAGTGAGAAACAAAGGAGATTTTTACATATCTGAAGTCCACTTACTCGTAGCTCTACGGTAGGGTGGGGGGAAAATGTGGTCCATTGGCTGCCTGTGACTCAGCCCCGAAAACTCTGTGAATTGGTTTGCCATAGGGTCTCCATAAGTCAGAAACAACTTGAAGGCACACAGTAACAACAAACTGCAAATCCCAGGATTCCCTAGATTGTTTCCATGACAGTTAGAGTGAAACCATAGCACTATAACTGCATAGTGTGAAAGAGTCCCAAATTAGTGAGGGACAACTTGCCTAGTGAGCAGCATCCTGAGATTTTGTGGTCAAAACCTGAGATAAAGGTCAGGATTTAGTAATGTCATATTTATTGTTTTTTTATTCACTTATTTATTAATTATTTTTATATGCTGATATTCTCCCAGAGTGGGGCCCAAGGCGGCTTCCAAAAAAGTTAAAAACAATAAGAATGCATGTAAAACAATGAAAAGCATTTTTTAAAAAAACATAAAATTATGAAAACCTACAAACATTTTACAAACATCTTGATAAATTAGAGACCATCTTCTTACATATTAAAGCCTGCTTAAATAAGAATGTTTTTGCCTGCCAAGAAGGGGGCCAGCCTAGGTTCCAGAGGTGCATAGATATCATAAAAGGCAGAACACAAAATAAATTCTTGTCTGAATGGAAATCATTGATTGGTTTTTTTAAAAAAAGAATGAAGGCGATCTGATGAAACTTAAAATTTATATTCTCACATCAAAAGTGTGAAAGTACCGCATTTACCAGCATATAAGATGCACCCATGTATAAGACACACTCCATTTTCAAACAGTATTTTTCAGGGGGGAGAGTGAGTCCTATACATCAGCAAATACAGTAGATTTAGAAAATGTATTCTGTTGTTTTAAAATGTTGTTATTTTTTATATAGATGATTATTATCTTTTGATGATTGATCAAACTAATTTAAAATAAGTTAATAATGATTTATAAACTTGAAGTAAGTAAATAACTAAAATGATGAGCGATGAGAACCAACAACTGTGAATGATTCAATAGGTAAGTGTAAATGCTTAAGCAATACGATCTCTTGGCAACAAGGGCAGGAACCAATTTTTAGGCATGTTCTGTTAGTTTTTGTTTTAGTTATATGTAGGTTAGGATGTTTGTCGATGTTTGAGTGTAATCTTTGTTGTTTTGTTAAAAATAAAAAATAAAAGCCAGACATGTACAAATGGCCTCATCCTAAAACAGACAATCCTGGAATGGGGTGGAAATTTGTGAAGATGGATGCTCAGACTCAAAAGGCCATTTCCATACCAGCCTGTCATAGTGCTATTATTCCACTTTCAACATCCTATGGAATCCTGGGTTTGCAGTTTAGGGAAAGGCCCCTTCCTAAACTGCAAACCCCAGAATTCCATAGGATGTTGAAAGTGGAATAATAGCACTATAACAAGCTAGTACTGAAAAGGCCAAAGTCGTCTCACATACCACTTTTCTTCATTACTATTTGCCTGAGATTTGTGCCCCAAATGAGATTCTCAAAGAAGCACAGCAATTTCCCAAAACTGCAGCCAGTTTCCCAGACTTGTATGGAAAGGACAGTCAGTGTGGTATAGTAGTTAGAGCAAGGGTGACCAACTTCTGTGGGTCTGCAGAGCAAATTCCACCACCACAGCCACTTCAGAACCAACGGCAGACTGCACCCTGCTGCCAAATTTGTTCTGGAGAGGCACATGTCTTATTTTAAAGCATGATTATACAAGCTGGAGGCTTCTGGGGGCAAGCACACACGTCTTTCCCTTAAAGGAACTGCTTCTGAATTTTGGCAGGCTAGTAGCTTTTTGGGGGGATGAGAATCAGGCTTGGGGGTACATGCTGAGTTTGTGTAGCCCACCCTGAGTTAAAAATGTTGGGTAGTTGTTGTTGCTGTGTGCTTTCAAAGTCATTTATAATTTGTGGCTACTCTAAGATTTGTTCGTGGGGGTTTACCATTGCCTTCCTCCAAGACTGAGAGAGCGTGGCGACTTCTTTAAAAGCTACCACACAGGTTTGTCAGAAAGACTTAATGTAGGAAAGTGGAGGCATAATTCCTGAGATCTTTGATAAAAAGAGAAAACAGAGATGAAATAAATATTAATACCATGGTTTTTGACAGTTCAGTGCTTCCAACCTTTGCTGTTAGAAGAGACACGTTGTTTAAGAGATACAGAGGAGGCGTAAGCAGCCCAGCTAGTAGTTAAAAGAATAAAAGAATTGTCTGTGAACTGGCTGGGCGGCTCAAACAAACAGCACAGAAGAGAAAGGTACTTTTAAAAAAAATGAAAATAATACATAATATTGCGATTACATTTCAACACTATTTTTGCTCAGGGGCAAGAGAGTCTTACATTATCTTGTTCAAATCACAGTAGCAATTCCCGTAGGCAATGCTCTCTTAGGAAAGCCAAAGCATGCCCCATTCACCCATATAAAACATGAAGATGATTGCCCTGACCTTTCTCATAGGGGTGTAACAAAATTTACAGCATTAATCCCTGCTAAGCAATATATATAGATCAGCAAGCTCAGATTGGTGTTCTGCAACCCTGTGCCTTCCAGGGATATTAGACTGCAACTCTCTCATCATTCACAGTCCTCAAAATGAAGGAAGGCTACCACGGAGAAAGTTTTAAGCAAATACCACATATTATAATTCTGCAACAAAATGCTGTAACATGTTTTCCCTCCTATACATAATGTTCCCATTCACCTTTTCAGGCCATTTCTACACTAGACTGTTATAGTGCTATTATTCTACCTTCAACATCCTATGGAATCCTGGGGTTTGCAGTTTCGGGAGCAGCTTTTGAAGGTACTCTCTGCCTTTGAGGCCCCTCCCTGACTGCAAACCCCAGGATTCCATAGGATGTTGAATGTGGAATAATAGCACTATAACAGTCTAGTGTGGAAATGGCCTCAGTCAGTTATTCTTTCCAGCCAGGGCATCTCACTCAGCTCCATTTCATGCTTCCTTTCTGCCTGAAATTCTACATTTCATACCTTTCGGACACATCAGGGGTGGTGGCAGGATGTGCTTGCCAATATTTTAGGCACTTATGGAAATCTCAAAGGTTCCCCAAAACATTCTGATAATTCCCTTTTGTTTATCAGTGGCTCTGTTTTAGCTATAAAGCTGCCTGGCAAAGTAGTTTAAGCACTGGACTACGAACCTGGAAATGAGGGCTCAGTTCCCTGCCCAGCCATGGAAGCCCATTGGGTGACCTTGGGTGTGTCACATACTCTCAGCCTCAGAAATCCCCATGATAGGTTTGCCTTAGGCCTGCCATAAGTGAGAAATGACTTGAAGGCACATAACAACAATATACCAAATCAACCTATTAGGGGTTATTGTTGAACATTCACCCCAAGCAATCATACATTGCAAAGAAATTGGTGTTGCCGTTGTTCCTGCTACTTCCTATTTAGAAGTCTAAAGTTACATGAATTTAACAGGGGTTTCATGGTTTTCATCTGTGAAATTTTAGAGAGTATGGAATCCAGGTGTTTTCATGAGTAACAAGCCAGGATCTTGCATTCGCACAACATAAAACAATGCTTATTTTGTTTTCCTGCTCAGACATGAAGCAGGAGCCAAGTAGGCGGGAATGAGGCTAGCGTACATATTATACATGCGTACATGTCACTCACCCTAAGCCATGATGAGCCAGCAGTGGGCAAACACAGCCACGTTATATCCAGAGCAATTGCTTAGGACCCAAAAAGTACTCCTCTCATTTCAGGCATTAATCTCTATGTGCCAAAGCCTAGCTATTCCCAAACCTGTCCACCTCCAGAGGGATTGTACCACATCTTCCATCATCACCAGCTAGCATGGCCATGGCAGTTAAGGCTATAGGAGCAGTAGTTTGACACACTCACCCCAAATGTGGAGAGTGCAATGCCAGTGAAGGATGATAGCAAGAACTTGGGAGAAATCGTAGCTCCAAAGCTGAAGCATTTATTTAAAAAAACACACATTCAAATCAGGAAACTGGACCAAGGCTGTTTTCCCCACATCACCCCGCCCCACAATGTCTTTACATTCAAGAATCAATTACCAAAGGTTTTGTTTGATTTCAAAACACATCTGCTCACCAAGATTCTGATGATTAAATCTCTCCAGTATACAATGGACAAAATAGGTGTTTGATTGAATTTACAAGACTGGAACTAATCAACTTTCTTACCCCCCCCCCGAAATGTTTCCCTCGTTGCTAAAGCTAAAGCCTTCTCCAACTACTGAGGGAGGGGAAGGAATTTGTTGGAGCTAATTGCTTGAATTAGCATATGCATCCTTTATAGAAGGAAAAGCCACATTCCTGGATCTCTGCACAGTTCTTCCCCACATTGTTGGACATGCAATCCTCCCCACACCAATGAACCAACAATTTTATCTCTTTGCTCCCAGAGGGTCATCTGTGGTCCCAGGATCAGAAATCAAACCAGAATATGAAATCAAATGAAAAGCATGCTCTTTCCAGAACTTAAGCCACACTGCTCTGGTGCAAAATGAGCCAGATATAACACCACTGCAACAGAGGAACCACATTACTTTAAGAAGTAGGCACCGTGCTATAGAGATGATGCATAAATGGCTTCATTGCTTGTTGTTACGGGCCTTCAAGTTGATTCCAACTTAGGATGAGACTCGCTCAGCTTTCCTTGCAAGATTTATTCAGAGGTGTTTGAATTGTTTTCTTCTTCCTGAGAGAATGTAACTTGCCCAAGGTCACCCACGAGGTTTCTGTAGCAGAGCAGGGATTTGAACTCTGGTATTTTTGGAGTCCTGGTCCAACATTCAGATTCCTGCACCCTGCTGGTTTCATGTTGTCCTTTAAAACACTTTCCCACTCTTTTATTTTTCAGCTTTTGTATGACACTTTTGAGTAAACAAACACTATAAACAAAGAGATGAAACCCTGCCAAAAATATATCACAATCACAATAAAGAGCAAGCCTATAAATATATGAAAATTACTTACAATGTTAAAACTCATGAAAAACAACTCACAACCAATTATCTTTCTCCACTACACACATTTCTTCCTTCAGCTATTACTATTCTTTGGTTTTAGCACTATTTGTCTACCTTGATCATCTAAATCCAACTGCTATCCTGAACTAAATTAGACCCACTGAAAAAATTGTTGCATAGCAGGTTAACAGATATAGATAAATTTCATTGTTTCTGTAGGTCTACTCAGGCTGAAACTAACGCTTGGATTTAGCACAGTAAATACAAATTAAAGGGTTTAGACTATTTTGTTCATTGTAATCTGCATGACATATGAAAAAAAAAAATTAACATTGTGCTTTCCTATCTTTCTTCCCAGCGAGTGGTGCAGTGGTTTAAGCCTTGGACCATGACTCTGGAAATCAAGATTCAAATCCCTTTTTGGTCTTGGAAACCCTGGGCAAGCCACAGTCTCGCAGCCTCAGAGGAAGGTACGAGCAGACCTCTGGACAAATCTTGCCAAGAAACCCCTGTGATAGGTTTGCCTTAGGGTTGCCATAAGCTGGAAGCAGCTTGAAAGCATACAACATCTTTCTTTCCACAGAGAACTCTCCAAGCAGCTCACAATAGACAAGACAAGACACTTTATTTCGGTCATTGACCAATAAAACAATAATAAATACAGAATAAATACATAAAAACTAATAAAAGAAAAAACAAATAGCAGACAGGGATGTATACTGGCTCCACTCTTATTTAACCATTATATAAACTCTTTGATTCCTTATCTGAGTAACTCTTCCTTCCATCCCCCTAAATTAGCCCTTAGGCATATCAAATTATTACTATATGCTGATGATGCAGTAATCTTGTCATTGACCTCTGTTGGCCTTAAGAGAGCCTTTAGATCACTTATCCAGTACTGTACTGAAGAGGAACTAATAATAAATTACACCAAGACTAAGATCCTTACTTTTTCAAAACAAAAGCAAAGAAGTTGGGTCCTAGGAGGGCAATTAGTTGAGCAGGTTAAGATCTTTAAATATTTGGGGATAGTTTTCCAAGCTTCAGGAAGTAGAAATGCTCACTCAGATTACGTGTCCAGTAATGCTCAGAGAGCTGCTGTAGCCATTCAAAATTACCATTTCAGCAAAGGAGCACAGTTCATCCCAGCTGCAATCAAATTGTTTACAGCTAAAGCCCGAGCTCAACTGTTATATGGAGCTCAGCTGGGGATGTATAGTAACACGATCTCTCTAGAAAGAGTTCAAACAAAGTTTCTGAGGAGCATATTTCAGGTTGCTCGATGTGTTCCAAATGCTGTATTGCGAAGGGAGGCAGGAGTCAGTAAATTGGAAACAAGTATTTGGTTGAACATCTTTACCTATTGGCTAAAGCTACACATAATATATACAAACAAAATAAGGCAGAATATGCCATTTACAGTTGGTAAATTTAGCACCCTATGAGACAGATAGATTAAAAAGGATGTCAACGAATCCAGAAAACTCATACCTAGCAGAACATTTCAGATATTGCCCTTCTTAATAGAAAGCATCCTGAAGTGATACCAAAACATTTACAGGGAAAAAGTCAGGTGAGTCTCCCAGAGGAGTGAATTCTAGAACCTAGAGGCAACCACCTAGAGGCAACCATAGAGTCTTTTCCTCGTGGTCTCACCTAGCATGCTACAGTTGGCCCTCCACATTCACTAGGGTTAGAGGTGCAGGACCACCACAAAAGTGAAAAACCCACAAATATCAAAATGTGTGTGGGAAGGGGTCCAAGGCACAGTGAGGAGCATGGGCACCCAGAATCCAAACCAGGTCAAGGAAATAGCCTGTGTATTTCTATACCGCTTATCAGCTAAGTGCTCTCTAAGCAGTTTACAATGTGTTTAGCTAACCGACCCCAATAAGCTGGGTAGTCATTTTACTGACCTGCGGAAGGATGGAAGGCTGAGTCAGCCTAGAACGTGGCAGGATCGAACTCACAACCTTCTGGCTGCAGTACCGGCATTTAACCCCTGTGCCACCAGGGCTCCTGGTGCCTTTACAAAGTTATGCCTTTGCAACCGCAGTCTGTAGGTGCAACATTACAGGTGCACGTACATGCAAATACAGAAAAGGATACGGACACAGATACACAACCAAGGAAAAAAATACCAGTGCTCAACCAATTGAAAAACTAATATGGGAGAAAGTTGGGTGGTCAACTACAGTGGGTCTGAGGGCCAGTTTTCTGCTCTTGGGATCCTCAGAGGGTACACAAATAGCCAAACATTTTAAGTGCAGTCTCCTGACTTGTTTTCTTGCTTCTTTATACGAAAGAATGAAGCAGGCAGAAAGAGGTTGTGTGGATTGTGTGTATCGCTTGTACAAGTTTAGTATCATGCATGAACTGGATATTTTTGCACGAGCTTTTGTGGGTATAAACTCACTTTGTCGAATGCAGTACCAAATGGTTTTAAGGCCTCAGGCATACAGGCTGTCCATACAGTTGAGGGAGTGGGGTAGAATATACAACAGGTCCCCCATGTCAGCTGGGGATATGTTCCCAGACTTAACATGGATGGTGAGAAACAGGGATAATACCAATGATATTTTCCTCAAGGAGAAGAATGACGTGGGTATTGAGTCGAGTATGCAGCTTCGAGGGGAGGCTCTGGAACTTGACAGAATTTTAGAATCTAAAAGAAAGAAGGCTTTGTAGCCACTTTTGCAGTCCACAACTAGTGCACAACTGATAAAAACATAAAGATTAACAACATAAGGTCTAAAATGAGCTGGAAGAAAAAAAAGAGATGGGGATGAGAATGCCCATAGTCTTAGGCTAGTATTGACTGTCAGAAGGTGGGCAGAAGGTGATCCTGGATTATCGCACCAGGAAAATGGTGATGTTGGATCTTGATGTTAGGAGCAGATGATGTTGATGGTTGGATCTCAGCGTCAGGAATAGACGTCAATGATTGGGGGATCCTCTGAAGGTCTTCTGGCTGGAACCTTTTGGAAGAACAGTATAATTGGAAGTTGTTGTCCCTTTCTTTTTCACTCACCAAAGTGTTGCTGCAGAGGGTGTAATCCTTCAGTGGTCATACAGGTAACTTTAATGCTGGTTTCCATCCAAGGATCATATTCCATAATTTTGTCCTTTGATGTATACAACAATGAAATACAAGAATGCAAACAAATGGAGTGCCATTTGCTGGAATTCTCCATTCCCTTTCATTGAATATTGTATGTATTTCCCTTTATTATTTCAATTTCTACTTCTGTTGAATTCAAAGCACATATTTTTGGACCACATTTCATCATGGATAACTGAAAATCATGTATACTGGTCACGTGGATATGGAGGACCTAGTGTAATAGCATCCAGAAAGATTCAGTCATGAGCCTTGCCCTAAATTTTCAAAAGGCTGTGTAATTTGATACAGATTTTTTAGATCTTTATAGTGGTTAGTTAGTGTTGATGTGTGAAAGCAATAAATCTGCTTACCAAAATTCTCTTTTCCAGAGTTCAAACTTTCTCTTGAGAAGATTTCTGCTATACATGCAGTAGCAAGGGCTATTGTGTTAATATATGCAGTGTGCCATAAAGCTATTGCCTTTGTTCATATATCAGCTAACGGATCGGAATTTGTGGATATAATTCAATTCAGCAATTTCTCTTTCTAGTCTTCCTTTGTAATTTCTCGTTCAGGGACTGCAACCTGTAAATCGCACACTGTGTATCTGGGAAGCTTGAAATGTTCTGCAACTGGTTTTGGGGTATTGCCATTTCTAATGACAGATTTGTGTCCATTAATCCTCCTGCACAGAGACTGTCCTGTTTTTCCAATGTAGAGCATAGAGGGGCATGGCTGGCATAAGACGGCAAATATCACACTGGAGGAAGGGCAAGTAAATGTACCTCTGATGTTGTAGGTGATCTTATTGGCTCCTGTAATATTGGTCCCAGAATAGATGTGGGCACAGAGTTGGCATCTGGGTTTGTAGGTTTGCACCCATTCATTTATTCCGTCATTAATTAAGCCTTGCTTAGTGTTTCGGGGTTTTTTGAGGGGAGGGTCTCTCTTCCTATTCAAATTGCACCTACCTTGCTTACCGCTGAATACTGCATTCATGAGCAGCTATGGGAGTATGTAATGCCCGGTCAGTCTGATTGTCCCCCCATGTGAGGCCGAGTAGCAAAACCAAGTCAGAAAAACTTTATTGTTTGGAAATATTGTTTTATTTTGTTTTATTAGCAAGACCACTAGCCATGCTGGCTGTGGGATTTGGGGAGCTGTGGTCAATTTTCTAGGCTGTGTTCCAGTTACATTTGAACCTCGGGTGCTAGTTTCTCATACCTCAGACAAACCAAATCCAGGTATGTTTGAGAACCGAAAGTCTGGGCCCAGATTCAAAACCTTAACAATAAGCTTTTCCACACTGCTGTTTCAAATCAGTCCAGGAGTACAAGCCACCATACTTCCTTGTGAATGGTAAGCCAAGATTCTTATGAGTTCTGGTTTAGTATTTTGTTGAAAGTATGGTCCATGACACTATGAGGGTTTACCCCCAACCCTCAAATCCCATGGTTTACAAAACCACTCTTCCAGCTCACAGGACTTCATTTAATTCCCAATGTTTTCCATCAAAACTGCCTTACCATCATTGTCGTCGATTTTAAAAAAGATTCGTTATCTCTACAGCCAGAGTGGTCAAAGCACAGCTCTGGCATAATGTTTGTCCTTCAAAGGCAGATTTTTGAAGGGCCTTAACCTTTCTAGACTCACAAACTGCCCTCTTTGTAGCCATTTCTGCTAGAAATTGTTGTGGACACTCAACACGCACACACACAATTTAACATAAATAAATCAATTTTTCAAAAGCAGAAAGGGGTCTTCTGATCTCTTTCAGGTTTGTGTTTGTTTTTTTGGCATTTTTGGCCATTCTGGAAGTGTCCAGAAGCCAAATGCCATTCTACAAACTGACTCTTTCAAATAAACAAATTGTTCCAGTCTCTCAGTATCTCCCACTACGTTAACTTATTAATAAAGACATATTTTATCAATATCTTTTTAACCACAGGGCAACAGCACAAAAATTAACACCTCTAGCAGTACGTTTGTGTAAAACAAATTTTACCTTTTCCAGGAAACTCAAGGCAGTTTCAAAAGAAAACTTTGAGAATAATAAGATACAATCCGCTAAAAGAGCAGCATAAAGTATCTAAAATAAAAGCAACATCCAAAAATACTTTCCCCACCTCAACTTTATAAAGTGAATGTGTCTTCCTTTCATTCAAAAGTAAACTGGAATATCCAGGTCTTCTAAGACCCATTTTAAAAGTATCAGATAGGAAACCACACACACATCTTTGAATTAGCTGGGGAATCTTGGAAGCTGTAGTCCTGAAAGTAACTTTCTCAAGCTCAGAAATAAATTGATAAATAAATTGAAAGATAAATTGATAAACTGATTCAATAGGTCAGTTCTAGTCAGGAGAAACAAAAAGATTGTGTGTCTTATACACTTATACCAATTATTCCAACACATTTCAATGTCTCTTCTGACAACCCATCCCTTAAACGTTCCTCCTTTTTAAAAATATATACTGGATCTTTGTCAACATATATTCATATTTAACAAATGTTAAAAAGTATCCTTTGGTCTGTCCAGCATTAACTTGTCATAAGATGTTATTTTTTGTGGTCCAGCCTCTTGTTTCTTATTAAAAAAAAAAATTAAAAGCATCCCATTGATGGATGTACAAACTCTTATTTACCCCGGTTACGTAAAAGACTTAACCACTTCTCCATCAATGCAATCCATGAATTTTAGTTATTCAATTTTTTTTTTGCCAATCTATTAGCCCAATAAATAATTTTTATTACATTGCTAGTCAAACAATACTGTAGCTAGAGGCAATTTCAAAAGCCACCAATAAGTTTAGAGCCTAGAAATGTTAGGTTTTTGGGGTTTTTTTTATTACAGTTCTTAAAATCCCATTGTTCTCCTTTTCAGTTGGCTGATGATGGTGAGACTACGATGACGATTGTATAATGCAACATACTGCATTTTCATTGTTCTGTAAAAACATACCTGCATGTAATCAAAATTAATAGTGACCCACCAGCTGAGATACCCCCAACCCTTAAAAACAATTCCAGGGTCCCCAGTATTGACTTCCTCACCAACACAGGATTCCCACTGGCTCTCCAAACAAAATAGGCTATTAAGATATGCAGAACCACCAACACCAGCAGCCTTTCTTAAAGCAAGATGGTTCAGAGGTATTGAACTACAATTCCCAACATCCCCAAACAGAATAGTCTACAGTGGCTGAGGATGATGGGAGCTACAGGCTGGCATTCTGGTGACCACTCCCAACTTCATTTGGGAGTCAACTACAGTAAACTGATTCAATCAGCTGTTGAATGTCAACACATTGGTAAATCTCACTGATTCAATGGGTTGGGTCTAGTCAGGACTAACAACAGGATTTAGGCCTTAGTTTGAATCATCTGGAGGGTGCTATACTGGGGAAGGTTGACTTCCAAATAGTATTTCCTGGCTCCGCCTTCTTCCAGCTCCATCAGGCATCGCCTACATTAAAACCACAGTGCTTTTTAAATGGGGGAGTGATTATTTTTTTTAAAGAGAGACGGCTTCTCCAATTGCAGTGGCACAATCTGGAATTATATTGCTCAAAGTCTATAGGACTGAGTGGCCCAACGTCTGAAAGCAGGCTGCAGCAAAATCAAACACCGCAGACTCAAGTGATGACTCAAGAAAATGGCAAAAGGATTAACAGCCTTCTTGGTAATCACAGCTTAATCTCAGTTTAACCAAGATAATGTTCAGAAAATTGCACTCATTTCAAGCACATAGTATTCTTGTCAGTGAACCAAGCAGTCAACATGAGATCTTACACCAGTATTTGACTGAAATACTAAATCTGGTTGGCTCTTTTCTACCCCTGCTTTATCTAACCAGCGAAGACTAATGAGATTTGTGGTCCAACCCATCTTGTGGGTTCCAGGCTGGAGAAGATTATAGTACAAAGGTGAGAAACCTCTCCCACCTTGAGGGCTGAATTCAGTTTCAGAGAAATTCTGAGGCTGGATTCCAATGGCAGGAGGGCCAAAACGACAAAAGGGTAGAACCAAAAATAGCAGCCTGTTTAGCTTAAAAATCTTATTGCCAGTAAGAAGCCTTAGGAGAGACATGTCAACCTTTTGTGATGGGGGGAGCTGTAGTAAAGCCAGGAAACCGCTAATGGACGGAGTCATGTAAAGGGGGTATAGTTATCTGTGGAACTCCAGTGGGCCAGATGAGATGTCCAAGATGGCTAGAGGTTCTCCTTCCTGCTCTGGCTTCTTATTCAGTAGTGGAAAACAATCAAGAAGTCCAAAATTGGCTTCCTATCCTAACTAGATAATTCCATCTGAAGATATTCTGTGGGTCAGCCTGGGACACAATCAGCACACCTTAAGGTGTCTTTCAGGAATGATGGAAAATGTCATCATATATACCAGTGGTTCTCAACCTGTGGGTCCCCAGATGTTTGTGGACTTCAGCTCCCAGAAGCCCCAGCCACTATGGTCAATGCTCAGGGCTTCTGGGAGCTGAAGTCCACAAACATCTGGGGACCCACAGGTTGAGAACACTGATATATACCTGCCAACATTTTGCAGGTGATACTTAAGGGTCTCCTTAACAAAAGGAGAGTGCAAAGCTGAGTCTAAAGCTGAATTCCTTCTTTCTTTAAACTACTAGTCCCAGAATTCAAGGCATTCAAAGGAATTTAGCTCATAATCATAAGAACAACTCCCAAGCAAGTCAAGCCTCATAGTATCACCCGCATTTGTTGTTGCTGTGTATCTTCAAGTTGTTTCCGACTTATGGCAACCCTAAGGTAAACCTATTGCAGGGGTTTCTGGGGCTGAGAGTGTGTGATACACCCAAGGTCACCCAGTGGGTTCCCATGCCTGACTAGGGAACTGAATCCTGGTCTCCAGAGTCGTACTCGAATGCTCATGCCATTGTACCACGCTGGCTGTTATCATCATAATTTAGAAATATGGGAAATGCCTTCTTAACCATACTACTTGTGCAACCTGGCACTTCAGGAGATAATCAGTCATGGCTGCTTCGCCATTATGGAATTCCTTTCGACTAGAGAGGTCCAGAATGCCATGCTGGCTGAGGGAGTCCGGGCACTGTAGTCCAAAAAGAGAGAAACTTTCCCACATTGTGTCAAAGTCTGAACCAAAAGATATGCTCCAAAAGAGGTCAATCCTTTCTTTTTTGGGCTGCATTCTTCAACAGGCCAGGATCAAGGAGGTGAGGAATAACTTTCATTCAGGAAGGTAGCAATCAATGGAACTCTATTGATGTTGAGGGAACAATGGATTTGGCCCATTAGTTTAATGGCAGGGGCAACGGTGAAGGAAAAGACCCAGCTTGAATCCTCCCTACATTACCCTAGATGGTGCTACCTTGACAAATTTCCCCCCAGTTTCCATGGCACTCATTTGCCACTTCTACAACCCATGGTTACTGAATCCAGATTTTATCTACTCAAATCACAGCTGGAGGGGAAGAGAGGCAACCCAGCTGGCCTCCCATGTTGACAAGATTTTGATTACTTTGTTATCGGATCAGAAGAGTTGGGGGCAGGTGATCACTGGAGTGGAGGGAAGAGATGGAGACCAGCCCCCTGCCAGGAAAGGCTATTCAAATCTGGTTCCTGTAATAAAGTGATTTAATGGACCTAAAGAGGCCAATTCCCAACTTCCTGTGGGTTATCTTTCACATATGTAAATGACCAGGAGAGGGTTATCAATGACCCTGATGCCATTAAAGCAGATCCCGTGTCTGGTTCGAGGAGGACATTGTGCATGGACAAGGAGCACACAACTCTTCCCATGATACTTTCCAGAAGCAGTTTTGCCATCGCTGCATGCCCATTTCTCCACCAACTTCTGGCCTGTCAGTGACTTCCTGGCCAGTGAAGTCAACCAAGTGTTTGGGAAATAAATCATTGAAGACACTAAGATGTTATCAAAACCACTTGGCATTTACGCAGCAATTTTGGCTGATCAAAGCACTTCCGATATGTGATCTCTAGTAATCCTAGCAACATCCCAAAGATAATATGAACCCTTTTTGCCCCACACTGCAAAGAAAAGGCACAGAGTCTAAACGTAGCCTCCTTAAGACCAACCAAAGCAAGATTATGGATAATGCATCAATTTGAAATGGCGATTACTCAATGCACATTCTTAGACATGCAAAGGGATCTTGCGGACTAACAGAGAGAAAGAAGTCAGCAGCATGAGATTTTGTAGACTAAACCATCAGATGCAGATTATAGCCGTGTCTGTTCAGAGTCAAGCGCATAGGTCTCTTTCTCATTACTTTTTCCTTACAACCAGCTTGTTAGGTAGGTCCTACTGAGACAGAATGACTGGCCCAAGGTCATCCAGCGCATTTCATGGCTCACTGGAATCAGTCCTTCAGTCTGCCAAATCCCAGTCCAACACTCCTATACATTATATTTTGGTGTCATGGTTCCCCGCAACGGGAGGAGGACAGTTGTGAGCGCCTTTAAAGGTATACAGTTGGCCCTCCACATTCACAAATATCAATATGTGGGAAGGGGGCCAAGGAATGATGGGGACAATGGATACCCAGAGTCAAAACAAAGTCAGTGAAGGGAGAGGAAAGCGGGGAGGGTCACCATAATGGCATTACAATTCCTCTCTCTTGCCCATCTCCTTTCTTCGGTGTGGGGTCACTGAGAGAGGGTTTATGGTGCTGAGGAATCAGGTTGTACACCGTCTTTACCTGGCCAGGCAGTGCCTGGTGGTGGTGGAGGGAGCCCAGAGGCAGGTTTTTTAAGAGCTGCGTGACCTGATCAGAGCTGCTGAGAGGAAAGATTCCCTCGAAAAGAAGCACCTGATGCGGTGGGGCAGGGATTGGAGGAATTCGTAAATAATCAAATCCATGAAAGTGAAACCCGCAAACGTGGAGGGCTGACTGTACATCTTTTTTTTAGTCCTCCTCCAATCTATAGATATTCCAAAATAATTAAATGAGGAGATAGTTTAAGTGGTAGAGCCTTTAAAAAGGCAAATATACTGTTGGTCAAGGACCTGTCTCTCCAACAGACACAGATACACTCACAGAGAAAGCAGTAAGTAAATTAACACAACAAGAAGAGTCCTGACCTCCTTTGTCCCTTATGTGCTAGTTTTCTACTGGCAGGGAGACCATTCCTGGCCCAAAGTGGCACAATTCACTGTACAGCCCCCGAGCTCTAATGTGAGGGCTCAGACCTAGTTCTTCCAAGTCCTAGTCCAACTTTCTAACATCACTCAGGTTCAACAGCTCTCAGATTTTTGGACTAAAGGGTCAAAAGAAAGAGTGTTCAGAACCTTCCATAAAGTTATTCTTGACCTTAGGCTAAAATTCAGCTCTGAGTTTCCCCATAAGTTCTCCCATTATTTTAGCCTTATGAATTATAACACAAATATGCAAACATGGACCTAAATCTAGTTGTTAAGCCCTACAACAATAGGCGCACTGACTTGCTAAAGTCAAAATGTACGTAAGCTCCATTCATTCAGTGGATTAGCTGGGATTAACAGCATGTAGGCCAGAACAATTGGCCCTCCATATTTGCCAGAGTTAGGGGCACAGAACCCTCATAAAAGTAGAAAAATCATAAATATCAAAATGTTGTGGTGAGGCGGGGGGAAGAGAGCTGAGGCATGGTGGGGAGAATGGGCACTCAGGATCCAAACCAGATCAGGCAAAGGAGAAGGAAAAGAGTGGATCAGCATGGTAGCCCTCCAGTTCCTCTCTTTTGCCCTTCTCCTTCCTTGGATATGTGAGGCTCATCAAGAGAGGGCTTGTGGTGATGAGAAATTGGGCTATGAGCCTTAGCTGTCCAGGCAATAGCTGGTGGAGCACAGAAAATTTTTAATGGGCTGTGGAGCCAGATCAGAGCTGCCAAGAGGGAAGGTTCTCCTAGGAAAAAAGCACCTGAGCTGGGAAGGGCAAAGATTGGAGAAATTTGTCAAGTCAAACTTGCAAATGTGGAGGTCTAACCGTACAAGCCACCTTCCAAAGATTTTTCATAGGCCGTCTAGGCAGCAACACCATCCTTCCTTCTGTGCAAAGCAATTTAAAAGAGAGATAGTGAGATGCAGTAGTTGGACTAGAACTTGACAGATCCATGAACTCTCAGATGACACTGGACCAGTCACTATCCATTTAACCTACCCCACAGGGTTGCTGTTCAGACTAAAGGAACCATGGCCATTTCCACACTAGACCGTTATCGTGCTGTTATTCCACTTTCAACATCCTGTGGAATCCTGGGGTTTGCAGTTTAGGGAGGGGCTTTTGAGGATTCCATAGGATGTTGAAAGTGGAAAATAGCACTATAGGTGCCTGTTATGGCAAAGCTCATGAATTTTGTAGTATCTATATTTTAATATATAATAGTTGCTTCCAACCTAGTTAGAAGTCAGGACATGCCAGATCACAATGCTCAGCCAACTTGTAACATATCTGGAGGACACTGAATTGAGAAAGCTGGTACATATGAATGTATTTATCACAGCAGTGAATTTATTAACTAATTTTTATTCATGAGCTCAAGGTAGCAGAAATAGCTCTCCTCCTTCCAACTTTATCCTCAAAACTCTAGAACACAGATCAGACATCCTTCCCTAAACTGCAAACCTCAGGACTCCATAGGATGTTGAAAGTGGAATAATACCACTATAACAAGCTAGTGTGGAAATGGTTATAGTCTACTTCTCTTGCAGTGCAGTGGTTTGAGTGTTGGACTATCAGCCCTGGAGACCAGGGTTCAGTTCACCACTCTGCCATGGAAACCCACTGAGTGACCTTGGGCATGTCACATACCCTCAGCCCCAGAAAATCCCATGATAGGGTCACCTTAGGGTCACCATTAAGTCAAAAAGGACTTGAAAGCACACAACAACAAGAAGTCTCCTTCTCTACCACAAAAGCAGGACTATTTTTTAAAATGTTAAACAATGCAGGAGGAGTGTAGAACCTATTTAAAAGGTGAATTGTCACTTCAGCAGATGAGGTAATTCATATTTTGGGACATGAGTAAAATGGTGATCCTGGGAGGTCCTGAGAGGTTAAAGGCCTTAAGAATGGTTTCATGAAGACCAAATCCAGTGTGGCGTTGTGGTTTGAACGCTGAACTAGGACTCTGAGAGGCCAGGGTTTGAATCTCTACTCTGCCACAAAAACTCACCAAGTCACTGGGCAAGTCATCCTCCCTCAGCCTCAGAGGAAGGCAAAGGCAAGCCCTCTCTGAACAAATCTTGCCAAGAAAACCCCATGATAGGTTTGCCTTCATGTCATCATAGATCAAAAATAAGGCATACAACAACAATGGATCACACAAGGCCCCAGGCTGAACTTTATCCAACCCTGATCTAGGATGGCCAGTTGTTTTGTGTCTGTGGATAAGGGTATGCGCTTGAGTCATTGTCTCTACACATATTTTTAGTTTTTCTTTTGTGCTTGCAATGCACTGTACTCAATTGGCTGTGATGGCCTCATATCATCTCTAGAGCAGTCTCTCTTAACCTTGAGTTAGAATTCCACCCCTGCTCCAGTTGCATGTTGGAGCATGCATATCCACGTCTCCCAGGACCCTGGCCTCTCAGAGGCCCAGCATGAGCCAAACGCAGACCCTAAAACACAGCCAGCAGTGTCCGGAGTTTGCCCATCTCTGTTAGTAATGAAGCGTTTCAGCTGTGTTTGCCCATCATTACAGGGCTCACTGAGGTAAAGTCAGATTGGCTTTCTAGATAAGCCCAGACTACAGGTGGGACTCCTGCTGCTTCTTGCGTGTTTGAAAACTGCATTGGAAGTGAGACACTTTCCAGATAAGGCTCTGTGGGGTGGTAGGGCACTACTCAACAGACAGTTAAGCAAATTTCCCCCAATGCACTGGGAAGCCAATTTGCAAGTCCCTGGACCAACAGTGTTAGAAGGAACTCACTGAAGGTACCTCACACCTGGAAGTATCTCATTCAGCATTGGTAAGCACACCATCTCTGTCCAGAGACATTTCCTTCCACCTTCATGGTCAATAGTTCTTGACTGAGCACTCTGCCAGGGAGTCCCCTAATCTTTACAGTCTCAAAGGGAGGTGCAAACTATGTAGTCCTCCAGATGTCGCACTGCAAATCCCAGCACTTCTAGCAATGGTGAGGGATGCTGGCGGTTGTCATCCAATAATATCTGGATGGATACAGATGTAATTCCCACTACTGCTCTGGATCCAGACTTACATCAGACCCAGGCCATTTCCACAGTAGACTATTATAGTGCTATTATTCCACTTTCAACATCCTATGGAATCCTGGGGTTTGCAGTTTAGGAAGGAGCCTTTGAAAATGGAATAATAGCACTATAACAGTCTAGTGTGGACATGGCCCAGTGAAATCAACCAGACTTCAATAGGTCTAAGTATGATTAAAGTCCCTTTCACACTACACAATTATACCACTATGATTCCACTTTAATATCCTATGATATTCTGGGATTTGTAGTCTGATGAGGCACTGGAGTTTTTTGGCAGAGAATTCTATCTAAACACCCCTCCCTAAATTGCTGATAAGAGCCAGTATGGTGTTGTGGCTTGAGCATCAGACACAGCTCTGGAGACCAGGGTTCAATTCCCCACTCAGCCATGGAAAGCCACTGGGTGACTTTGGGCAAGTTGCACATTCTCAGCCCCCAAACTGCAAATTGCAAATCCCAGAAGTCCACAGGAGGGACCCGTGGCAATTAAAGTGGAATCAAAATGCGATAACTGTGTAGTGTACAAGGGCGCTAAGTCTTGGTCCAGCTCATTAATCCAACTCCTTTATTACTGTTGCTTGACACTAAAAACATTTATGCATATAGACATGTGTGTACACCTACAAAGATGTATATCTCAGCCTTCCTTTACATCTCATCCTTACACAACATTCAGGCGGAGAATATAAACCAGTAATAACATGCAATAAAAATACAAAAATGGACGCCCCCATTAAAAAAAATAAACAGGAACAAACTGCTCCTTGGTGCCTCTTCACCAAGATTCACACGCCACTGAATATGCAGCCACATATAGGGGCACTTCAACTGTGACCACAAAAGCATGCCATGATATTAAGGACTTCTTCCTCCACATGAATGAAAGATGCTCCAATGGAATGTAGTGCTCTTTCCCTGGAATGGGGAGGAGGTGTTGGGGCAAAGTTGTTACAATGGCCAGAGACACCCAGCCACTTAATTTTTGTGTGCAAGACTACTGGTGCCTACAATCAGAAAACTAGACTGTCTGGGTGCAATAAATCCTGGGGAGAACAGAGGGCTGCCACCCAGTCTCCAGTATCTGAGAGTCACCACTGAATTCCAGAAACACAGACAGGCACAAAACAGACCCCACCTTTTTTTTAAAGAACTTGTCCTTTCATTCTCTCTGCTCCCACCATTTCCTCCCTCTGTCTAAGAGAGATGGAACCAATTCCAAACGTTGGAGCTCCCCAGGTTTCACCCTCAGTCGGAAAGAAACGGGCCCCATTTCTCCCAAATTCAGATGGACACTTAAAATCTCAGCCACATACCAATGTGACTGGCAATGGAGCTACAACAAAGCAATTGTCCTTTCACTCAGGCCATCCAGCCACGATCGGCCTGCTTCCAAAGAGGAACAGGGAAATCAGCATTCCATCTTTATTCCCTCCGGGCTTTTCCATCAATGTATCCAAGCCCTGACCTGGGGAAAACTATTCTCCGAGGTGGATAGGGAGTAAGATGAAGAAAGAAGGAGCCACATCCATTCATTTCTGTAGATTTACCATCTGCCTGGATGAGAAGAAAAGCAAGACTCAGGGGAAATCCTAAGCAGTAGGAATCAAATCAGAGGTTGCAAATTCCAGTAGGATTCCTCTTGAGCAGAGGTTTCGTAGGCAGTCCTCCAAGGGAAACAGAAGCAAGGGTGTCAGCAAATGTATTCTATTTGGGTTTGGAAGTGTTCCTTAAAAAACTGAAGCTTGTGTTGCACCAGCTATCAAAATGGCTGCTGTTATCAAAGGGTCTTTAGCCAGAACAACCAAACTTGGGGGAATATAGACCACACTGGCTTCCTTCTACTTACACAGGCCTCCTAAAGAGCTAGATTGGTAAAAAGGTTCCACATAGAATCAAGCTCGGTCTCCAGAGATTTTAGGGCGCTGTGGGTGTTACAACAGCTCTTATTTCTCCCTTTCTATAGATTCAAGAGTGTTTGACACACAGTCCTCTCCTCCTCAACACACACACAGTTGGGCTGAGGTTGAAATACTGCAACAAGATTTTATTTGATGTGTTGGGCAGAAGAACCAACATGATTAAGTTTCTAAAAGAATCTGGATGACATTTAAATGTTGCTACCCTGCCTTTACAGAGCCAGCAAGTAGTGACTTGGGCGCATGACTATGACCCTGGAGACCAGAGTTCGATTCCCCACTCGGCCATGGAAACCCACTGGATGATCTTGAGTGCATCACACACTCTCAGCCTCAGAAAAAAACCATGATAGTTTCATCCTAGGATTGCCATAAGTCAGAAATTATTACTTTAAGGCACAGAGAACAACCAACACCCTGAAGGATGATTCAAAAATATGCCATATATCACGGATCCCTTGCAGATATCAACAGAAAGTCTAAAAACACAGAAGCAGCCACAATCTTCCCTTGGAGGAAAAGTCAAAATCCACAGTCTGATAACGTCATTGTTAGGATCACAGTAATGTGAACCAGACTATGTGCTTTCAAAACAAGCGTACAGGTGGGAGAAGGAAGAGTTTGACTGGATATTGAAACCACAAAGTTTGCATTTATAATCAATGTTAGGTGCCTGTAAGAAAGGAGAGAATAAACTTAACAGCCCACTCCTTCACATGCGTGTTCTGATGTTCCAGTGTGATTAGTGGAGTTAACTCCCAGGTAAGCATGCATACGATTGCAACTTGTATTGGATTAGGCTCTATTAGGTAGCATGAAGATACCCTAAATACCACCAGATCCCATCTGATCTTGGAAACTAAGTAGGTTCAATCCTGGTTACTACTTGGATGGGAGACCACCAATATATACCAGATGCTGTAGGCTCTATTTCAGAGGGAGGAACTGGCAAAACCATCTTTGAGTATTCTTTGCCTAAGAAAACCCTATGAAATTCATGAGGTTACCATAAATTGACAGGCTACTTGAAGACATGCATGTACACGCGCGCGCACACATGCACACACACATACACTGGGCCTGTGAGGATAAAGAAACAAATCACATCTGAACCCTAATTTTGAGAATATCAGATCCAGCAGGTAATCAGCTCCTTCTCCAGCTCTAAGTGACATGCAAAATTCTTCAGGAGAAAGCAAGCAGAAGCATGGTTGTTTATATCTTGGTAGAACTGGAGATTTTTTAAGGAAGTTGTTGTGGGTTTTCTGGGCTTTGAGGCCATGTTCTATTAGTATTTTCTCCTGATGTTTCGCCTGCATCTGTGGCTGGCATCTTCAGAGGCATCCTCTGAAGATGCCAGCCACAGATGCAGATGAAACGTCAGGAGAAAATACTGATAGAACACAGCCTCAAAGCCTGGAAAATCCAAAACAAGCTATGGATTCCAGCCATGAAAGCCTTCAACTTTACAATTTTAAGGAGCATGCTTGGTTTAAAAATCCTGCATTCAGGAATTGTGCTGTAAATCGAAGTGAAGGTCTTCTGCCTCCTCGGCCATGAGACCATGTTCCCTCCCACTCTGGAAAAAAAATATAAGAAACTGCCTTGCTGGGTCATGCCAGGCTATTAGACTAGCACAGAGTTTGGAAAACTTACTTTTTTTGCATCATAGGTCTTCAGATCCTAGTGGCCATAATGGCTAGAAATTCTGGGCATTAAAGACTACAAAAAAAGTAAAATTTCCAAGCTCTGGCTTAACAGTCTACTTCTAATCATGGCCAGGAGACTAGTTCCTCTCTCCTGTTGTTCATTCCATACTGAGGAATACACTGTCTCCAAACCTGGAGGTTCTACTTAGCCTTGATGATTACCAGCTATTTATAGACCTGTTTTCCAAGAATATCTTCAGTTTTTAAAAGTCATGCATATGATTGCCATCACTTCATCCTGTACCACTGAACTGAATTCCATAATTTCATTCTTCAATAAAGTTCTAAATTTTAATCAATGTATTCTCATTCCCCTATCTGCTAGATAAGGGAAGACCTGTAATGCATCGCACCAAAGGCTTCCTTAGTCCACATTGCAACCTAGGTAATTCCTGAAGTTCAAAGCAACCTCCTTAACTATTTGTTCTTATTACCTCTGCCCACACAAATACCACCATTTTGTCTTAAGATTCTTGGGACTGAAGGATCAAAATTAATAGACCTATGTCTGTGCTGTCCCTTAGTGTAAAAAAATCTTATGGCAATTTACAGCCTAATATATTTCATCTGGCTAATCGACGCTTTCTTGGAATGGAGCCCCTGATGAATTGGGCTGCGGCCCACAAAAGCTTATGCCAAATAAAATCTGCTAATCTTTAAAGTGCCACAAGTCTCTCTTGTTAATTCTGACTTAATGGAGGCACCCCAACCCAAATGGCCTCCATAGAATAAGCACTCCCAAATAATGAATTCCATTACAATGGCTGAAATAAATGTTGTGAGGATGTCAACAAGTTCCTTGCATTTCACAGATAGGAGACAATGTGGTGTCAGTAGCACCAGGACATTTGTTGCTATGTGGCTTCAAATCATTTCCAACTTATGGCAATCCTAAGGAGAACCTATCATGGGGGTTTCTTGGCAAGATTTGTTGGGAGGGGGCTTGTCTTCGCCTTCCTCTAAAGCTGAGGGAGTTCACAAGCTAGACCACCAAGCAAACGCATCTGTACCCCTTTCTTAGTAAAACGCCCAGGAACAAAGACTATATATAACATTTCTGGACACCATTACATTCCAGTATCACCAGGCATCCTTTTAATAATTTCCAAAACACTAGCCATGTTAAGCAGTTACAGGTGAAAAAAACAACCACTAACAGCTTTCAAAAAATGAACAAATTTGACTTGGCCTAAGCCTTCATAGCCTCCAGCCCACTTAAAGGGCCATGAAGACACAAAACCTCCCTTTCAGAACTTTGTCATTTTCTTTGCCTCTAATGAAGTCGGCTGGAGTCCGGGAAAATATAAGCCAAATAAAACTTTAAGGTGCTACATGATCATTTGCAGGTTATCCTTTCCAGTGAGAATCATGCTACCCTCTAGATGTTGTTGTACTGCCAGTCCCAACAGCCCTGGCCAGCACAGCCAACTGTTCAGGATGCTGTGATTTGCAGTACAACAACTGGAAGGCCAAATTATTCCTATCCCTGCTTTGGG
Source organism: Iguana delicatissima (assembly GCA_948472985.1). Lineage (NCBI taxonomy): Eukaryota > Metazoa > Chordata > Lepidosauria > Squamata > Iguanidae > Iguana > Iguana delicatissima. Next base: position 633,166 of record CAOKZL010001161.1, on the reverse strand, counting down.
CTATGCAAACACAAGTTTACCCAGTTCCTGTGCTATATGTGGCTACCATAGGTAAGGGTATTAGCACACACATTCACCAGCAATAATTTCTAGTCATTGATTAAAGCAGAGGCAACCATATAAGGATAAGGCCAACCAACTGAGATATTACTCATCCTACTTCTAGGTTTAATTCTGAACAGCAGCACTGTAAACCCTCCAGGTGTACTTCCTTCCTTCTTAAAATTATATCTATGGGAAATCAAAGGAAAAGGTAACCAGGGGAGTCAAAGGGAGACCTTTTCACCTAGAAAAGATTTTAACTCCGCAGCCTCACCCAGCATCTATCTCCTGTATTTTTTACAGCTGTCCTTTGGCCTCCTGCCTTATAAACCAGCCTTGAGCCTCAGTTGAGGAGGGAAAGGTGGGGGATAAAGGAACTAAAACCGTACTGTCCTTCTGGAGCGGATTTTTGAGCAAGGAGGGCACTAGGACTCTTCATACCATCCCCTTCTTCCCACTGCTTTTTAAAGGCAACCGCTAACCATGTGGGAAAGGGGACAAGTGAACGAGAACAAACTGATGTTAACTGGCAACAACCTTGTAAACCGCCCTGAGCTCTAGTTTAGGAGGAAAAGGTGTGGTATAAATGAACTAAGACAGTGCCGTCCTTCTGGGGCTGGATTTTTAAGGAAGGACGGCAGTACGACTCTTCCCACCATCACAATCTCCCCTTCTTCCCATCGCCTTTTAACCATGCCAACCATGTGGGAAAGCGGACAAGTAAAAGAGGACAAACTAATGCCAATTTAAAACAACCTCAGCGTTTGAACCCTGAGTTCAGGCAAAACAAGAGAACCCGCGAAACTGACTTTGGAGCAGAGGGGAGGCGTGGTGGGGTCGGGAGGTTGGAAGAGCCCGGATCCTACCCACCAAGGTCGAGCACGGCGAGTGCCTCTCGGATCGGGTCCAGGCAGGTCAAAAGCGGCGCCGGAAAGAACATCACGGCTGGGATGGGCGAAAGCAAGAGCTCCCATTGCGCAAGGCGCGCACAAGTGGGAGGAATCCGTTGAATAAACCTGGAACCTTCCCCACCTCCATTTTTAAATCTCTCTCCTCTCATACACACACACACACACGTGCACCCTCAGCCAGTTTGCGCCCGCTCGCAGTCGCCCGCCGGGTCAGCTAAGAGCCTTTCCGCACTAGCTTGTTAGGGTGCTATTATTCCACTTTCAACATCCTATGGAATCCCGGGGTTTGCAGTTTAGGGAGAGGCCTCAAAGGCCAAGAGTACCCTGAAAGGCCCCTCCCTAAACTGCAAACCCCAGGATTCCATAGGATGCTGAAAGTGGAATAATAGCGCTATCGCAGTCTAGTGCGGAAACGACCTTAGTCCCCGAGGCGCGTGGCTGCCAAGCGGCCCCCTCGCCCACTTGGGGCGCACGCAGCGCCAGCCTCCCCCGGGCGGCGAGCGACGCCTTAGGCCCCACGCCAGCACCCCAGAACTGAGCCTTCCCGGGAAACCGGGCCGCCCGCCCGCCCGCCCGCCCGCCCGCCGCGCGCTGGGGAGGGGTCTCCGCTGCTCTCCGGTTCCCTTACCTGGTGCACGAAGACGTCCACGGGGGAATCGAGGGTGGTGCCTTCCTTGCTGGTCATGGAGAGGAAGCCGAAGCCCATCCGCACGTTGAACCACTTACAGATCCCGGCGCCATGCAGGAGCGGCTGGCTTTCCTCGTCCGGCCTGGGAGAGTCTCCCGTGGGCTCTTCCTCGCCCGCCTTGGCGCAGCCCCCTAGGAAGGGACAGCCGGATCGTCAGCCGGAGCCGAGGCCACACGTCTTGTTTTTAAACGTCCCCTTCCCCAAATCGCCCGGGGCAGGCGGCGTAAGGCGCTTGGCCTCCCAGGGCCACCGGAATCGGGGACCAGGCGAGGAGACGGGGCTGATCTCGCGGCCGGCTCGCCATCCCCCAGCGGGAAGCGCCATTGCCATCCTCGCCTGGCCAGAGAGCCGCCTCGGTTGCCCAGCCCGCCGCCGCCGCCGCCGCCGGGCGCCCGGCAGGCTCGCCCCAGCGGCTCGGCCAGAAGCCATCTGGAGCCTCCGCTCAGGAGTTGGGATTTTTTTTCCCCCAAGGCAGGGAGGGGGGAATTCCCTTCCCATGGAGGAACCGGGGGGGGGATTCCCTAGCCAAGAATCCCCAGGACTCTCCTCCCGCCTCCGGGTTCCACGGCGTGGCCAAAAAGCTCACCCAGATTCAAAAGATCGAGGAAATAAGTGGGCGCATTTCTCACTGGAAAGCCACCACGTTACGGGATGGGGAGAGATCCAAGGGACATTGCCAAGGCTCAGTAAATAAGACTGATGAGGAGGGAAGAAAATGACGAATCTGAACCTTTTTAAAACCACCTTCATGATTTCGAGGTGAGGAAAACGCATGTCAGGAGAAAGGAGCGATTTCAAAACGAAAACGCGCTCCTGAAAGGCAGAGCTTCCTTCTGGAAACTTATTCCATCTGGAACCATACACTCTGCCTTTACGCCCTGCCAAATCTCCCTTTTCTTTCTTTCTTTTTAAATCACAAAAGTCCCCCTTCTAGAGAGACACCCAAAAAGTTTTCCAAACTCTCGTCCTCCCAACTCTCATTCCAATGGGAGAGAAGCACATGGTCAGTCCCCCCCCCCAAAAGTGGTTGCACCATCCTCTCCTCCCCCCTTGCAAAAGGTTACCAAAGATTAAAGACAAAAAACGACGAAACGGAAAGAGAAATAAAAAAAGGAAATAAAGAGGGGAAGGAGGGAAGAGAGAAAGAACGGAGAGGGGGAATAGCCGAAGAAACTATCCTAGAATTGGAAGAAACGAGAAATAATCTTTAGGAACGCACAGTTTTGTTTTCCCTACAGAGATGGATAGGGAAGGGGGTGGGATGGGGGCTAGAGGAGGGAAAGAACAGAACAGAAGACAAAAAGAATACAAGTGTTTGTTTAAAAAAAAAGAATTGGGTGCGAAAATGTGAAAATGTTCACTTAACCTGCAAACTGTTGGTTGGAAACCGAGCCCATTCTGCACCCCGGGTGGAAATGGTGGACTCGGGCGGTCGCAGCCTCCTCTCTGCCCACAGCCGGCCTGGGAGAAGGAGAGGGTGTCACCCAGCGCCTCCCCAGCCCCCGAAAAAGGGAGAGAAGGAGAGAGGGAGCGCGATAGAGCGAGGACCGGCGAAGGGGAGGGAAGGAGCGAGGGGGGCGGCGGTGGGAGATTCAAAACAAGAGGAGGGTCCCAGAGAAAAAGGTCGGGCGCATCTTCTCGGCCACAATAGCGGTGGGAGGGCCGAGGGCCTGCGAAGGCTGCCCAAATTTCCAAGAGACAATGGCGGGCCCCCACCGCACCAAACCTTGCGCGCTTCTCCTCTCCCCTCCCTTCCCCCGCCTCCTTTTTTTTTGGCCTCCTCTCCCGCCTCCTCCTTAAACCACACGCGCGCGGGCGCGCACACACACACACGGACAAGCTGCCTCCCCTCCCCCCGAGACCCCAAACTATAACCTCCGCGTTGAGGTGGGAAGGTTTCAAGCCTGGGGAGGCTCCATTTTATTTGCAGCCACGCTTTATTCTGAATTGGTTAAGAGAGAGAAGTGAGAGATCTCTTTAAATTGCCCGTACCGGGGGGTGAACTATTCCCATTCATACCTCTCTCACCCCCCCTACACACCCATTCCCACGTGACGTCCAATCACATTCCCTCCCCCCCATACGCGGGTCGTAATAAAAATGTTCCAAGGGGATTCTCCCCCAGGCGTATTTTGTGTGTGTCCGCAACATAACTTCATTCACGGAGGGGAGATTACCTGTCAAGGAGGGGGCGGCGTATAATTTATTTATTTGTTTGTTTAATTTATACCCCGCTTTGCTCCCAAAATTGGACGCAAGAAGGAAAGGTATAATCCATCCCCCCTTTTGACTCCTTTCTCCCACCCCCAGGGTCGTGCTAGCTTCTGTGGCTGGCCCCCCACCCAGCACTCCGTGCTGGCCCGCCCAGCCAGTCGCCCTGGGACAAAATCCGCAGCTTGACTCTCGGTGACCTGTTTAAAAGGAGAGTCGTCGTCGTCCTCTCCCCCTCCCCTCCCCAATTCCATTTTGTCACGTCCATCCTCGTTTCTTTTTCCGATCAGCCCTTCCCGGTTCTAGTAGGATCTCTCCTGCGCCCTTTTGGGAAGCCAAGGAGGAGGCGAGGGGAAGGGGGGTGGGAGAGTGGCTCCAAACCAGCTTCTTCCCCAGCAGCTCTAGGCAACCACCGGGCGTTTAAAGGGAGAAATCGGATCTCAAATTGGAACGTATGCGCCCTTCGTCTTTCTTTCTCCCTGTTTGGTGAGACCACATTGTTACCAGTTTATCTCGGTGTATTGGACACACATACTAATATATGTAACTTGGGTCTGCAGGGAGAAGGGAGCGGGACTATGGTGGAGTCTTGGGGGGGCGCAGATACCTTTGCAATTAATTGCATTTAATACTTTTGTCCGGGGAATTTTTCTTTAACGAGATCTAGCCGTAAGGTGAATTCGTAGCAAACGCACGTTTTCTGTGTCGGGGTTAGTAAACGAAAAGTTAAAAGCCTGCTTGATTATTTATAAAACGGAGCCGGGAGTCCTTAAACTGGGTTGTCTCCCCCGCCTCCTCTGATTAAAAAAAAAAGCCAAACTGAAGCCCTACTCACTTAAAAATCTAAATATTTAGGAAAGCAAAAAATAGCTGTTAATATGTATCTGCAAATAAATGGAATAGGGACATCGGATATTTTTAAAAGGGGATCGCAAATGAAACCAGTGCGATGGGCGTGGGTGGGGGACGAGAAGGGGAAAAATCTACCTTTTTTTCTTACTTCCCTTAATAGTACATTTTAATACTTTAACAATCACTGTGCACAGTTTTAAGAATCTGACTGAAATTGTCACGCAGATGTTTACAAACTCAAAATGGCCCTTCTGTTTACATTCTTGGTTGCATACTCTTATTTAAACTACGGGATCATTTACACTTCACCTTTAAATGGAAGAATATTTTTTTAAAAAAAGATTAACAGAGAAAGTGGTAGAATGGCCTGGCATGGGGAATGCCCTTAACGTTGTTGTTAACCTGACAATTTTCGAAACGGGACCGCAGAAATATTGGGGAGCCTTTAATTTTTAAAATTGGCACTCTTTAGAGTGAATAGAATACTTAATCCTGACGAGTAAGACCCTTTGCATCCCTTAAGGTTTATGGTTTAAGATGCAGCCACTGCTTGCGATAAAAAGATGTGGCGCTGAGATTTTGGGAGGGGGATTCTGAAAATCGGAGACTTCCTTCCTAACGAAACACAGTCTTCCAAAGTGTGTGTTTGTGCGAGCTCCTCAAATGTGTGTTATGCGCGAATTCAAGGGATCTGTGTACAAATAAGCAATGCAGGCGCGCGTTTATTCCGCGTAGTTATCTTCCTACCTACACACAGGCTGTTTCCGCATGAGACTGTTATAGCGCTATTATTTCACTTTCAACATCCTATGGAATCCTGGGGTTAAAACTGCAAACCCCTGGATTCCATAGGACTTTGAAAGTGGAATAATAGCACTTTAACAGTCTCGTGCGGAAATGGCCACACTAATATATATAGATCAAGATGTCTATATTACCCCCACCCCAAGACGAGGGTTGAGGGTCTTCGGGGGCGGGAGTGGGGGTGGATAGAAGCGCTTAGTTCCTGTTTAAAAGGCAATCAGATAAACCGAAAGGCGATCAATGCCGCGAAGGTGCTGATGGATGGAGAAGGGAGAGGACCCCTCCCCTTTGAAATGTGGGCGTGCAGCCCCAGGGAAAAGAGAGAACCGCTTCCAAGGGAGGGTGCCTATGTGGAGGGGGGTCCGAGAATCCATCCCGTCCCTTCCCTCATCCGAATGCTTGGGAGTTCCCCTGCCCCCTCCCTTCCTCCTGTTCCTAATTGACGAGCCAGGACTGGGGTTGGGGGGGGAGGCGCTTTCTTTTAACCCGCCTGGGCTTAAAGTTATTTGAATGGCCCACTCGCTTATATTTGTCTTGACATATTTTGAGCGGAAATGGCCCGTTTTTCTGCCCCCGGGAGGGGAGGGGAGGGTCTCGGGCTTCCCCTCCCCACCCGATCCGGAGGTCTGCCGATGGAGGCGAGAGACGAAGGGAGGGAGCGAGGGCGAGGTTGGCGAGCTGGGGCGGGGAGGTCATGCTTGATTCTGGGTTGCATCTGATCATCAGCTCGGGGCAGAAGGGGAGGGGAAGCCGAAGGCTCGAGTTCTCCACCCTCTTGTCTTCCCTCCTCTCCCTCTCCCTCCTCTCTCTCTCTCTCTTTTTGGTGATGGAAGGGGGGGCGAGATTTCACGGCTGGCCGAGGACAATGGCCGAGTGACCAGTGCGAACCCGGGAGGGCAAATAGCCCCTCCATTTCCGGTGCTCAGTTCAAACTGGACAATACCAGCCCGCTCTTCCCCCTGCAGCAAAGCTGAACTCTTTTAAAGGGGCAGCCACGTCGCCTTTAGAAAAGCCCTGCTCTCCAAGGAGCCTATACACACACACACGCGCGCGCGCGTGCAACTTGCGGGCACTTTCTCCACCAACTGGGGTGTCTCTTCCTTTAGGGGTCCCCCTAAAAAACCCGCCCTATTTTTTTTGGAATGGACTCCCGGAAAGCTTTAATCCAAAGAAGATGGGGGGGGGAACCCCTAAGAAAAGTCTCCAGAGGAAAAGCCAATTCATCTTTGTCGACGAGTGTGAGCCCCTTCCCACGTTACCTATGAAAACAAAAAGCCTAGGCCTCAGGGGTGTTTAAGTGCGCACCATCTCTGCAAACTTTTATGCTGGGAGGGCGCCGGAGGAAGACGTGTACACGCGTGTTGATGCAGGAGGGCGGATCCGGGATTTTTCCAGGCTGGGACAACGGAGGTCAGCGGCGCCACCCATCTAACTCTCAGCCGCATCACACGTGAGCGCAGAGCAGACCGCCTACACGTGTGCTCCTTATCCAGTCGTAATATGAGATACGGAGGCTCTGAAACACCGGAAGCGAAGACAAATATCCGACGTGACTCTCAATCAGACGGTTTCCTCTGAATTAATAGACCTTGCACAAGTACTGACTCACCAAGTAACCGTTGAATCAATGGGTCTACTCTATCGGAGAGTTGCAATTGCCTGTAGGCCATTGTATGCTTATGTTTGGGAGGAAGGAACTGGCAAAACCACCTCTCACTGTTCTTTTCCCTAAGAAAAATCCTTTGAAAGTGATGAGGTTGCCATAAACCGACTAGAGGGCACATATGCACACACGTGTCAAGTTTTTACATAGGAGAGTTTGTAAGTCAGGCACTCATAATTGACAATTGCGTCTCAACCTGCTCCATCCTGCCATTCCTGAGTCTCTTAGGACACCAAGGGAGAGACTTTCAGGTATGACCATCACACAAGGTCCCCCCTCTCTCTCCTTGGGGGTCATACGCCCCCCCCAACATCCCAATCACTGCTTTAAAAAAACCTCCAACGCAAAACAAAACCTTTCAACACACTCTCAGCGCAGACAGACAGACATCCCAGAAAGGGTGTGATTTCTTAAGTCTCGATAGATCTAGAAGGAAATAGATCTGTTTATTATTGCAATACCTTAAAGACGTTTCTAAAGGCTTTTAGAAACGACTTATTCAAAAAAATGCTGTGCAGTTGATGGACCTGAGATGTATAAGAGGAATCCACCCTGTTTGGAAGAATCAGGAAACCTAGGGCTACGGAAATATAGGGAAAACTTAAAATAACTTCTCCTTTTAAGGCCACTTGGGGTACATATGATTTTTTTAAAGAGGGAAAACCATCAATTATCATCGTTTTTCTATCAGAAGTAGGTGACTTGTGGAATATCATGATGATGATGGTTGTTACTCGTGGGTATCTGGAGAAAGGAGAAACTTTTGAACCGTTTACCTGGTGGGAATGAGAGCCCACGCCGCCTCCGTCGGAACGAAGCCCGGGAAGAGTTGTTTCCCAGGGAAGGGAAGTTAGGGCTTCTCCGGTTACTTTGGAAAACGAGAAAGATTCATTTGGAAAGCACTCGGCCCGCTTAATTGAATACCTTTTCTCACAATGAAAGTCTCTGGCTTTAACCCGGTTAGTTACCAGATCCGGAAGGAACAACCTGGTTTTCGCCTCCTCCACCAAACGCTTAAGAAAAACAAAGAGGCCTGTTGTGGCACCCATGTTCGTTGTCTTTTTTTTCCCCTCTTGAGATTCTTCATCATAGGTAAATAGGACTCCTTCCCCGCAGAGCTTGCAGTACGACGAAGGGAAACCTGTGGTGGAATTTAAACCATTTTTTTTTAAAAAAAAATCTCACTGGATATAATTTAAGACACCTGGAATGGCAACTGGTAAATGTGTTAAACACTTTTCAGTGCTATGTACTGGTATGTATGCCTCCTCAGAAGTAAACCCCGTTGGGTTCAATGGGACTTACTCCCAAGCAAGGGCATAGACTCTTGCTGCCTCTAATCGCTTTCCATCCGGACTCTCCATCTCGTTCATTGCATATCTCCCGGTCTCAGTATCCTCCTTTTTCTGTAGCTCTGTGTGCCAGCGACTGAAAGACACAGGGGAGGGAGAGGGAAGGAAGGAAGGAAGGAAGGAAGGAAGGAAGGAAGGAAGGAAGGAAGGAAGGAAGGAAGGAAGGAAGGAAGCGAGCGATGTCGCTTTCCAAGCAGCGCCGAAGGAGAGGCGCAGGAAAGCTTTGCGCGCTGTCCGCGGTGCTGATCCGCGGCGCTCCACGCCGGCTCTGGCGCTCTCCAGGGTCCTGAAAGACACTACAGTTAACATGCTGTCCAGGGTTCTGAGCGGGAATAAATATCCGAGCTAAGCAACTACAGTCATCTTTTTTTTTTAATTAAAAAAATCTATCTATCGCATTGTGTTAAGGGCTTCCCATGGTTACTCAAGCTCAAAAAATGGGAAACTGCAGCCAAGGGCTTCACTTTGAACAGATGTGTTATTAAAGCAGCATCAGAATGATATGATATCCTAGCTGTGGTTAGTTTCAGCTTTCTTACTGTCTTTACATTGGCAGTTTAGTAGATTTAAGTCCCAGGTTTGTCTGTTCACTGAAACAGGCACAAGGGCCATTCCAAGTTCTTATTCCACATCATAAGTGCTCAGCAGGAGTAAATATCATGCACACAAAACAATAAGAGTTGGAAGGGACATTGGTCATCTAACTCAGCCTTCTGCTATATATAAAGCATTTTAGGGTGTGTTTCCTTTTAGTTAATTAATAGAAAGAAAAGAATGGATAGAGACTAATACATTGTTGTATAATAAGTCTTTTTATTAACAACAATAAATTGCTGTACACCATTGTGCACTGCAGATTCAGAGCAGCACTGTGTCAGGGAGCTGTTCTATAATATGTAAACCATGAAGAGAAAAAGCACCTGGACAGGTACACAGTATAATTTTCTTTTAAGTCTGCCACCAGAACATTCTTTTCTCAGTAATTTTCATATCTGAAGTGTACTTTCCTTACAAGGTTCTGATCCATCAAATAGTTTCACTTCTTTTAAGAGCAAATGTGCCATTCAAGAATTGAAAATTATTTCTGGTGTACTGCTATTTCATTTCTCATTTCCTGACATGGAATTTGTTCTTCTTCAAGCAATACATCCTCTTTTTAAGGTTTCCCCCCTTTCTCCTTCCCCAATTGGTATGATAGAGATAAGGATTACAATGAGATTCCAAGAAGATAAATATATACTAATATAAAATACTTATGATTTGTTTAGGTTTTAATTAATCAGACAAATTAACACTGTAATATTATGGAAGGGCTACTCTGCTCTGTTGTCTTTCTGCTGACAAGTGCAAATTTGTGTTATCATTTTTAAATTAGGCAAACTCCTGGAAATGGGCTATATGTTGAATAGAGGACTTGTTTTCAGCTGGGTGCTATATTTTTCTTATGTGTTTTAAATTGTGCTTTTCATCTAATTCTTCTGTTGTAATAGCTGGTCTTGCTTGTATTTTATTTTGTGCAATATTGCTGCTCCCCCCTTTTTTTTCAGAAGAAGAAAGTGGAATAAAATCCAATAAACAAGCAAACAATGAGTCAAACTGCAGCCTTTGCTTATGGTTTTTACTTTGGCTAAGGTTACACACAGCTAGAGGGTGTTCAGTAACCTAGGAAATCCAAAGCCTGAATCCTTCTGTGCCATATACCAAAAAAAGCACTTACAAGTAATAAGTTACTCCTCTCACTCTATATTATGGAGACATATTAACCCACTGTACATTATTTCTGTTTGGTTAGACCTAGGAAAAGTAAGGAAGAAGCCAGACGCATGTAATGGCATGAGTGCTGGACTACAACTCTGGGAGACCAGGGTTGGAATATTTGCTCAGCCATGGAAGCCTACTTGGAGCTCTTGGGCAAGTCATATTCTCTCTAGCTCAAAGGAGAGCAATGGTAAACCATCTCTGAAAAAAAAAACTTACCAAGAAAACTCTATGATTGGGTTGCCATAAGTTGAAGCCAACTTGAAGTCACATAACAAAAACAAAAGGATGCTTTACCTTCAGCTGTCCTGAAATGATATAGAGAAATGAGCTAGATCAGTGCTGCACAAAGTTGTGATCTGTGGACCAGTGCCAGACCATGAGCATTAGAATCCAGTGCAAAGTGAGTTTCCAGAAAGCTATTTAAATATGATAATAATATGGTACAAATGTGATAGCAGGCCCTGGTTGTAGTTGCTGTATGCCTTCAAGTAATTTCTGACTTATGGTGACCCTAAAGTGAACCTATCACGGGGTTTTCTGGGGCTGAGAGTGTGCTACGTGACCAAGGTAACCTAGTGGGTTTCCATGACTGAGCAGGGAGTCAAAGCCTGGTCTTCAGGGGTGGTTCCTGGTACGTTGGGAGACAGGTGAGTGCTGGTTCACCACATCAGGTAGCTTGAGAACATTAAGCTAGATCACATTCAAGGTAGCTGTTGCTCTTCTTTTAACCAAATATGTTTTCCAGTATGTTCTTATTCTTACAAATAACATTATTTTAGAACTTGAATGAGCTTTAACAATCTCAGGAAGACTTTCCAGTAATGATCTGAGGGTGTTCTGGTATACTTTGATACGATGAGTTTCCAGTAAAGAAAATCTAGATGCCTCTGACTCATTCCGTTCCTCACATGCTCCATAAAAAAGCCTGCCATCCCTGGACTGTTAGGCTTGTCTTTGAACACTGGATTTCTGGGCAGGAAGTATTACATCACTGGGGATTCAATAATGGAAAGTTTTAATTTAAAAAAAAAACACCACTGGTTGATCTGTGAAAAGCATAACAACACATAACGGACACATTTGTTTTCAGGAAACAAAAAGAATCTTTATCCTAGGTCAATGGGATGGTGGCATCCACTTCTAGGTATAACTAGCCTATTTACCTGGTGTTGCCCAGGATTTTATTTTCTCATAGGTAATATTTGTTAGAAATACCTTAGGAATTACCTTACCTTAGGAATTAGGTGCAACTGAAATACACTTGGATTTGAGATGCTGTGACTCTAATTCCCCAAACTGTTTTGTCCAGTACTTGTAACTTTTCCCCATATTCCCCAATCCAATCTGTATTCGGAGTTATTAACATGCAGAGTTTGGGTTTCTGAGGGAATACACTGTCCTCCTCATTCTTGCTGCTAGGCTTCATCTCCACAGCAACCAGTTAAGCCCAAGAGCTCTCTGGCTGAGAATTCTAAAGGCCTCTCCCTAAACTGCAAACTCAGGATTCCACAGAATCTTCACAGTCAGCCAATCATGTGAGGTCTTCTCTGCTTGACACAGACAAAGTCACAAACTTTGACTTTTATATATTAGATTGTTGGAACGTATAGCAACAGTATTGTTCTCAGCAGCTGCTCCCATACTTACCTACCTCCTCCCAAAGAAGGCTAGACTGGCTCTCTCCTTGTTGTCTGATGTTTTTTAAATTGTGACCTAAACCCATTTGTTACTTCCAAATTGAGTAAACCCATTGAATCTTGGTAAGTTGACACCTATGTAAGTTCTATTGGTTCAGAGGGTCTAAATTACTCGAGACTAACATTGGATTTAAGTCTGTGTTTTAAGTTTTTATTCTTCTATTTGTTTTGTGTTTTAACTATATTTGTTTTATTTTCAGGATATGTATTAAATAAATAAGCAAGCCCACTCTTGTTGTCAGGGGTGGTGATGGAAAGAAGATGTCAGGCTGAAAGAAGAATTCCTATGCACTGTACTCAGTCCATGAGCCACGTGTTTCCCCAAGCCTGCAATAAGGGCTGACCGTTTGACTATTGCAGAAAGGAAATTAGTAAGCACTGAAAAATGAGAGAAGGGGGGACTTCATGGATTTCACTTGCAGATTAATTCCCAAGTTCTGGCACCACCATAGAAAAGATCTCACACCTGCCCAACTGATCTCATGACTGGGCAAGCCAGAGAGAAAAGCCTCCAACAACTACAGCTATAGGGTGTTTAAAAAAACAGACTAGTTAGTTTTCTGCGTGCCACTCAGTTCTTTAAAGGCATAGAAGATTCTCTGATGAAGAGGTGACTATAACTTTCATGACAGCCACGTTTCATCCATGTGTCCTTCTCAGCTCCACAGACATTCATCTGATAGGAAGCCACATATGAAGAACAAACTGAGATTTAACAAAAGCAGAGGCAGTCATGTTAGCTGTAAGAAAAATGTCAAAATCCTTCCTTTTCTCCACCACTCAATATGGTATTCTTGCTTCAGATAGCCTTCTGGGATACCTTTCTCCTTGCACCTAAATGCTTTTACCTTTTTAAAGGCTTTGCTTGCATTGTGTATAATCTAGCTCAGTGATACTCAAAGTGCTGGTCTAGGGACTAGTGCTGGTCCACAGACCACTGGCTGCTGATCCCTGGTGAGTTTTCAGGAAATAAAGAAACAACTCTAGACAGTTGTTATAAATATAGTATTACTCCCTGTCACACTGAAAAGAAATAATTGCTAGTCTCCCCTCCATCAGCCAGCTTGGGAAGCAATGATCTACCTACCCCCTATTATAGTACACAAGAAGGCATCAATATGATCCTAAGTTAGTGTCACATCCAATAGACTTTCCAATAGACTTTACTTATCTTTACCAAGGATGTGGCAACAAGTGCTTTCTGACAACATCCTGGAGCTAGTTTTTTAGGCAACTGGGAAGACGAAGATTTTTTTTCCAGGATGCTTGCTGAGGGAAGGAGGTTGATAAATGCTTCAGGTATAAATACGCCTATTGAAAGTAGCTCAGGTAACAATAGGATGATTTGTGTGTTACACCGTGCTCTTTGTACCAATAACAACATACAGACAATCTGATCGGACAAGACGTACAAGCCACCGGGTAATAGCTCTATGCCAAATCAAGGGAGATTGGCTGGCTTCAACCAGCCTTCCCCAAACCAGTAGCCCTTGAAATATGATGGTCTGCAACTTCCACTATCCCCAAGCACTGCAACTGGTACAATGGGAGTTATATCTAGCACAACTAGAAGGCCCTGAGTTGGGCTGAGGCTGACTTAAATGAATGAGAAATTGCTCTAACTGTTGCAAGTTGTTTTGAGGTGATGGTTTCTCTTGTCACTGACTATACTAGGGGTGGATGCAGAGTCTGGCAGTTGTAGGCCAAAAAAGGTAACTGTTTTAAGATCTGCCCAGATTTTGGTGAAATGAAATCTTTTCCTTGTCTCAGAACTCCTTATCCTCATCAAACCAAAAGTAGTTTCTGATCTTTGCTATTATAATTTTAGACTTGTCATTGTTGAATTTAGACATTCATAATTCATGATATTAACTATGTGTTTTAATGTAAGACATTAGCCATCCTAAGCTTTTATAAGGATGGGTGAGATATAAATCAAATTAATAACAAAAATTATATTACTACTATTGGCCAGAGTCTTGTATCAGCTACTTGGGCCATTTCCACGCTAGCCTGTTATAGTGTGATTTTTCCACTTTCAACATCCTATGGAATCCCGGGGTTTGCAGTTTAGGGAGAGGCCTCAAAAGCCCCCCTAAACTGCAAACCCCAGGATTCCATAGATGTTGAAAGTGGAATAATCACACTATAACAGGTTAGTGCAGTAATGGCCCAAGTCAACTATATTTAACTAGTTTACTTAACAAAGTAACTTCTTATTCATTTAAATATACAGCTGGTCCTCCACATTTGCAGGAGCCTTGCAAAGCAGGAAAACTACAAATATCAAAATGTGTGTGTCTGTGGAAAGGGGCCTAGTCATGATGGGGGGAACGGTTACCCAGGGTCCAAACCAGGTCAGGGAAAGGGAGTGGACCAGCGTGGTGGCCCTATGCTTCCTCTCTCTCACCCATCTCCTTCCTTGGGTGGGGGCAGGGCATTGGGAGAGGGTTTGTAGTGCTGAGAAATCTGCAAGCTGTCCTTAGCTGGCCAGGTAGTAGCTGGTGGAGGAGGAGGATCAGGGCGGGTTTTTAAAGGTCTGTGTGGCCTGATCAGAGATGCCAGGAGGGAAGGTTCCCTTGAAAAAGAAGTACTTTGGGATGGGGAGTGGGCAGGAGTTGGAGAAACTCACAAATAATCAAATCCATGAAAGTCAAACTCGCAGAAGTGGTGGGCCAATGCTTAGCTTAGTTAAGTTTACTTAAGTTTACTTAGCTAAGTTTACTTAGGCCATTTCCACACTAGACTGTTATACTGCTATTATTCTACTTGCAACATCCTATGGAATCCTGGAGTCTGCAGTTTCGGGAGGGGCCGGCTGGCCAGCCTCTCCGGAAACTGCAAACCCCAGGATTCCATGGGATGCTGCAAGTGGAATAATAGCACTATAACAGTCTAGTGCGGAAAAGAATTTAGTTGAGTTTCCTCAGCTACTGCTACTGTTAAGTTCACTTAATTAAGGAATCTCTCCTAGCCTGATCACCTCCAGACTGAGGGAAACATCATTCATCCATGCTGTGATCAACAGCAGAATGGATCTCCTTTCTCCTTTCCCCTATGCAGCTAATGCCCCACAAAGTAGGTCTGGAGGAGAGTTATAACGTGGCAATATTGTCACAATCATAATGAAGTAGTAATTCTAAATACAAAGCACTTAGCTAGATTTGCTCATCTGTAGCTGTTCTGTATTCACAATTGCTACTTAGTTACAACTGTGACACTATTGCCACAAGCATAACTCCACCACCATCACCAACCTATTTTACCAAGGATCAGCTGCATGGGGAGGAGATCTGTTCTGCTGGCAACTGAAGTGTGGGTGAATAATGTTTCTGTAAAGCTGGGGAGACTGGACAAGGAGAAGATACAGGATTCTAGCCATTATAACTACAATAGCTCCTCCCACCATATCCATGGGGGAATACGTTCCTGGACTTACCATGGATCATTAAAAACATGGATAACAAATTACTATTTTTTTTTCAATGAAATGAATGATGTAGGTATCCAGATGAGTATGCAGCTTGGAGAGGAGTCCCTGAAACTTGACAGAACTTCAGAATCTAAGCAAAAGAAGGCTTTGTAGCCATTATTTACACCCCAAAACCAGAGCACAGCTGATAAAAACATAAACATTAACAACCATGTGTGGTCCAAAAAGAGATGGGAACAAAATGTTTTTGGACTGCATTTCAGCATTGATAAGTGAAACCACGGATACTGGGTTTGAGAGACGTACTGTATTGGGAAAACGCTCTTACAAAGGGTAAATCTTCCTGAGCTCAGTGGTGTTTGTGAGTACACGTGCATTGATCACACTAAAAATGGTGCCTCTTAGCCTTTGCCTTCCATCTATGTGTTGAATGGAGATGGTCATTCTCATCTTCTACCTTACACGATTGTTGTTTTTGTAAAAAGACACTGTAGACCACATATTGAAGACTCATTTTCCCTTTGTGGGGGCAATGCAAAGAAGCTGCCCCCAATCTTTGCCATCCTCCCACTGGAGTCTGGTCCTATGCGACTTCGGTACTCAAGGCTGCACCTCTTCTGCCCTCACTTTCCTGGGCTAGAATGGCTGACCTCTTTCAAGCCATTTCATACAACAAATGCCTGGTCAAGACCAAATGCGTTTCTGGCAAAAGTGAGGGGAGGGAACTTAATTCCCTCATTGGCCTTACTGTTACAGCGACCAGGAAAGACGGCAATTAATGACACTTGTAATGATGGCCTTCTGGGTGTGACATGAAGTCTCCCCCGCAGAAAGCCTTGGCGAGCTCCAGGACTCGTTTTGCCACAGCCAGCGGGTCGCTGGCGACTTCTGACCCAGGCACAGTGTGAACTGGCGACCTAGAGGTGAAACACTCCATCTCTCATTAGCACTCTACTGACACTCACTTTCCCTAATGAATTCTGTACTCCCATCAAGGAAGAGATCAGACCCTAGGGGCAAGAAACCATCTTTTTTTGCAATTTAGTTTTTAAAGGGTGAGATGAAAGAATGGAAAGAGCAAGCAATTTCATATTTGATGATCTGTTGGGAGAGCTAAGCTGACGAACATGCTTAAAGTGTGGAAAAGTCACTTTTTAGAACTGTAGCTCCCAGAATCCCCCGGCCAACATTGGAGTGGCAGTCAGAAAATTAGTTTCCCAAGTTCATATAATGTGAGAATGGTAACGCTTCAGATCCAGTTGAGCTGGGGCCAGCGAGGCAGAGATAAAAAAGTCAAAATGGGCATCCACACAGTCACAACACTCTCCAGTAAAACCTGGGTCATTGCTGCATTAGTCTGTAATAGTGCTATTATTCAGCTTTCAACATCCTATGGAATCTTGGGGTTTGCAGTTTAGCGAGGGACCTTTTCTGCTTTTCACACAATACCCAGAATCTGTCACCTGAGATGGCTGCCTCACTATCTAATGGGAGGGCTGATCCTGTCACCCACCCCACCTAGGGTGGGTTATACCCTTTGAAAAGGGAAGAACGCATCAGGGAGCAGATTAATCTCCTCTTCTGAGATAAGGCCTGTGGCATATGAGCGGAAAGGAAAGGGAGAGAATGCCCCATCGCCCAGGCCTACCTCCTTGCAAGGCTGCCATGGGTACCAAAAGGGGGGAATATGGACCACCCTCTTTTCCTTACTAAGCTATAAAAACTTCACTCTGTATCAAATTTGCACTTGTTCCCCTTTGGATCAAAGTGCCTTCTCTCCTCTTCCCTGTTCACACCCTTTTAGCACCCTTCAAAGCCAGCCAGCTCCTTTTCCTCCTTTCCACACTCTCCGTAACTTTCCTTCAGCTGCTTAAGTTGCTTTCCTCCATACTTCTTCAGTAGCGTCCTCCTGCCTGTTCTCCAAGGCTCTTCCAATTATTGCTTTTCTTTCCAAAGTAAAAGAAGCAGCAGTGCTGCAGAGGTTTCTCCTGCCCCACAAAAACAGGCAGCCTTTTGTTCCAATAAGGCACTAGTCCTCCTTATTAATTTGGCCATCCCCCAACTGTGTGAGTCTTTGCTGGCCTCAGCTTCTGGAAGGTCTGTGGCTCAGTTGTAGAAGACATACTTCTCCAACAAAAGTTCCCATGTGGCTCAAGTCTTAGAGCCTGATCACATGACACTGTTACAGTGCTATTTCAGTTTCACATCCTATGGAATTCTGGGGTTTGCAGTTTAGGGAGAGGCATTTAGAAGTCTCAGCCAGAGAGCTCTTTAGCCTCAGGAAACTACAAACTCTGGAATTCCACAGGATGTTGAAAGTGGAATAATAACACTAGAATAACATAGTGAGAAAATGGCCTATGACTCTGAAGACCAGAGTTCAAATCTCCACTCAGCCATGGAAACCCGCTAAGTGACCCTGAGCAAGTCTCACTCTCTCAGCCTCAGAGGAAGGCAAAGGCAAACACCCCCTGAGCAAATTTTGCCAAGAAAACCCCATCACAGGTTCACCTTAGGGGTCGCCGTAAGTTGGAAATGACTTGAAGGCCCACAACAACTAGCTTGCATGTTCTTTTTAATAAATAACCTTTGCTATCTTGACCACACTCTGATGCAGCTTGCCAGCATGTGCGCTGGTTTTCATCTCTGAATTGTTGGAGAGCATGTTACATTCCTAGGTGTCTAGCTGATATATGAAAAGGGTCTTTCATATGTTCATGGTGCCTACAGAAATGCATCTCATCCCTTCTGTGAGCCTCCATATTTTCCCAAAACTACTGTAACCACTGTGAACTGTCGGTTTGGCCCAATATGTGGGGAAACCATAAGAAAGAGTTGTAGAGTTCAGTTTGCAGAAAGAGTTGGAGAGGAGAAGTGCTGTGTTTGCCAAGGATAATAGCTAGGCCTTTGTCACCTTAGGTAATATAATTTTAATGGCAGGGATTTAGGAAGAATTTGAAGGCTAAATTCTCTGCAGTAGAATTTGATTATATATTTGCATCTGTTTCATTTTCTTTTTTATTCAGGGCTTTGAGGCTTCCTCCAATAGTTGTTGTTCAGCAAGTCCTGCTTTGGTGGTTTGCTGTTACCAGGCCATATGCCCCTACTCCATGATATGGTATAACTGGCAAATGTTATTTAATTGGCATAAAATGTAAATTATACACTGCTATGGCTGAAAAGTTATGCTGGCGAAGGAGGACTGGCTAGACAAGTGTGACGTGAAAATAGGTCATATGGGACCTCAAGGTATGGCCAGGTCATGGTCAGGAAGTTCTGGTGATGATGAGCTTGCAAATGTCCCACAAATCAACCTTTATAAACAATAGCACCTGAAACTGCCTCCACAGAGCAACTCATTGTCTTCAACCCATTTCCCCTTTCCACCAAAGTTCTCCTTTGTTTCCTCATCTGACCAGTCATTAGAGAACTATTACAATTCCCATCAGTTCTTTGTTACCTAATGCTATTAGCGCATTCTGGACTCCATTGTTTACTTTGCCGGAGAGCCATTAACACCTTCCCCCTCAGGGTGGAAACAGGGTATTTAAACTCCAGCTAGAAGCAGACAATTTGTAGTACTCTGGACATAGACTGTTGTTCTGCTGCCCTGATCCCTGTTCTTGTACAACCCTCAGACCCTTAGTCTGAGCCACATCACTCTGTCTCTTCTCTGCATTATAGCTAAATATCCCCCACATTGCCCTAACTCCTCGCTATCCAATTTTTCTTCCTTTTTCCTTCAATTCAGTTTGCTTGTATGACTGTTAGACTGCTTGAATCTTGTGTGCATGTGATTGTCAATTCCCCCAATAAGACAAAACATTCTTTGGATCTCCAACTGGTGTCCCTGCATTAGTACTGGTATACATAGGTGTAAAAGATCCTGTAAGGTTACCTCTCCCCTCTGCAGGCCTCCCCTTTTGAGCTAATATTCCCCACTGTTTCGCAGAGGCATCGGGATCGTGGGTGGACCTCTGAATTACCCACACCATTTGGGCTAACATTGTGGAGTGCATGGGACTTTGGGAGACTGTATACATGCTGGATTCAGGATAAAGTATGAAGTATTACTGCATTTTTTTTAAAAAAAAGTATATGGATATTTGTGTGTGTATATTTGCAAATTGTTTTATGACAATAAACAAATAAATAAATGTGTTTGCAATATTTATATGTAAAATGGCACCATAGAACTGAATCTAAGCTAACTGCTACTGCTGGATTAAATACTGGCATCCATTCACTCTTATGAGGTTTTGAAACAGTACTTGGAGCATGCCTTGAAGTTCATGAAAGATCAGCAGGAAGGCGCTTTCACTGACTTCCAAGCAACCAGGGCAAAGATAGCACTGTTTCAGAACAAACATGTGGGTAGTCACAGAATTGCAGGCATATTTATTGTTGATTTCCATATAATCTGCCTTTGCCAAATCCATACAGGACAACAGTAATGCACTCTGTGTGCAGAAGACCCTTCAAAAATTCTCAGAAACAGTGGCTGAGATTATGCTTCAGTATCATAACTACAGTGACAGAGCTCCATTGTTGTACAGTCCTCCCTCCACATTTGTGGGTTTGATCTTCACAAATTCGGTTATTCATGAGGTGCCCATGTGCCTCCCCCTATTCTCCCCCTCTCATTCCCTGGCCTTTTGCCCGGGCACGCTGCCTTCCTTCTCTGCACCCTGCCAAAAGGCAAGTGAATGGGAGGAAGGCAAAGTTTGCAGGTACAAGCCTTTTCTCTCCATTCACCTGACTTTTGCCCAGACGCACAGAAAGAAAGCAGGGCGCCTGAGCAATAGGCAAGAGAATGGAGAGAGAAGGTGCATGGTCGCTTTCTCTACTCATGGGGCTGCCCCCTTCATTCACTTGCCCAAGGCATGAGAAGGAAGGTGCACCCACCCAGGTAAGAAGCAAGCGAACGGGAGGGAGAGCCCGAGAAGGGACTGGGAGGGGGAGCACTCCCCCATGGGAGGGCAGTTACTTGCCCTTTTTTTTTTTTTACTTTCTGCACTCCCCAAACCCTCACAAAAGTCAAGCGGCAACTGTAGTAACAACTGTCAATGGCCCTCCTCCCGACCTACCTTCACAGATCAGCAGCACCCCAAAGCACTGGAGACTGAGGCGCTGGGAAGTGATATCCACAGCATGCTCCCAGTCATGAGGTGCTAGCACCCTGATCTCCTGCACCTCAGAAATATTTTTGTCAGGACACTGCTAGGCTCTAAAGTCAAGTTTTTAGGGTCATGTTCAGTTGTTAATGATTGTAATCATGAATCCCCAGCAATTACAACACTGCAAGTCCAGTTTACAAGACTGTAATTGCTGAACAGGCTGCCAGCCTGTATTTCAGCATCCCATGATTTCATGCCTTCAGGGGGACTATATTTGGTAAAACATGCATTCCCAACCAGTATGGTACAGGACTCTTGTACAAAGCTGAGCCATGGTAGCATACCCTCCAAAGGCTACCATACACATGTGAAACTATGCTGAAAAAAACTGCAGCTTAAAAATAACCCACTGGATCACTAGAAACCTCCAAGGATGTGGTTGGGCAGATAAAGATTATTTTCCCTGTCCTCACTCTTTGTTTTCCACTGTTTTAGGCTTCAAACAGCCTCATGGTCACTTTCAGTTTTGACAAATGGGTAGGAGCAGCCAACAAGGTCTCCCGGAAGAGGAAAAAAATTGGTTCAGGAGCTGCAGAAACAGCCCTTCTGTGCACTAGTAAGCACCAGGGACTGAAAGGGCTAGAACTGGGAACCTTTTCCATGCAACTATCCCACGTGGTCAGCTATAGAACTACATATTTGTTTGTTTTTTAATTTATCTTTTTATTAAAAACATTTATAGTATTGTAGTAAGAACACAGAGAAATTGAGGAAAAATCAGAACTCAGGAAAGTAAAAGAAAAACAAATAAATAGCTAATCCAGTACTATTTATCATACAGATCTGTCCATCCCATACAAGAAAGAAAACCATATGTGAACATCGATTTAGAAATAAGAACATTTAAAGAAAAGTGGTTGTCTATTTCCTTTTGCCATCTATCTAGAACACTATTTATGCGTTTCCCCCCCCCCCATTGCTATAAAACTACATGTTAAAGCACCTTCCTGATCAGTTTGGTCCATTCTATCACTGAGGGATTCTGGGACTTATAGTCCAAAAAGGGAGTTCTCTTAAACCCTGCTTCTAAAGTACTGTGTCTTGTTCTGGTCACTGACCAACTGGAATATAGCTGGAAGAAGATGATAAAGTTGGGCAGGAATTGGAAAACTAAGCCCTGTGAGAAATATTTAAAAGGTGTGTTTAGCCTGGCTAGGCAAACAGTGGCCTATGGGCTAACTGTGACCCCCAATGTGAGATCCCCACTCTCCCCGAACCCCCTCTGACAACCCAGTTGCCTCTAAAAATGGCACAATGCACTACTAGATGCCTCTCAGGATGCAATTGGCACTTTCACATAACTAAATGATTTCTTTAAAAGGTCTTGTCTGGCATTAAGATGGCCCCAATGAGAAGTTATGCATAAATGTCAAAACTTGATTCCCAGAAGTTTCTGGGGGGCTATGATTAACCATTTTGCAGGGGCAAAAAAATAAGGGTCATTCTTGTGGGACTCTTGGAGAAATTAGAGGGATGTGTGGCCCACCATGGTGGGACAAAATGGCCCCCAGGACTCTCCAAAGTTGCCATACCCTGATTTAAGAGGAGACGATTATAGAGGTCTTCAAATATGTGGAGGGGTATCATGCAGATGACGGGACCCTTTTCTTCTGCTCCCGAGACAGGACTAGAGCCAATATTCAGAATCACCAAGAAAACATGCTTTGGCTAAACAGACTTCCCAAAGACAACACTATGTTTGACAGTGAAACAGACTGCTGCATGAAATGGAGGATGTTCCATCAGTGGACATATTCAGGGAGAGGCTAGAAAGCCATCTGACAATCCTGCATGGAACAAGAGTTTGGTCTAAGTGATCTCCAGGGTACCTTCCAGCCCTGTGATTTTAAATACTCACTATGGGCTGAACTCTTTCCTGGGCTACAGAATCTCCCTGGTAATGAAACACTTCTCTGGAATCCATTGTTCTGAATTCTCTCCTTTAACCATTGCTTATAATTGAGTCCTCCAAAATGTTTTTAAAAAAGTTATATTTTGGGTATCATAGAAATGTAGAGTTGGAAGAGACCACACGGGCCATCCAGTCCAACCCGCTACCATGCAGGAACACCCTCAAAGCATTCCCAACAGATGGCCATCCAGCCTCTGCTTAAAAACCTCCAAAGAAGGAGACTCCACTACACCTCCGAGGCAGCCGATTCCACTGCCAGACAGCCCTGACGTCAGGAAGTTCTTCCTGAGGTTCAGGTGGAATCTCCTTTCCTGCAGCTTGAATCCATTGCTCCTTGTCCTGGTCTCTGGAGCAGCAGAAAACAAGGCCTCTTCTTCCTCTACATGGCATCCCTTCAGATATTTAAACATGGCTATCATGTCCCCTCTTAACCTTCTCTTCTGCAGACTAAACATACCCAGCTCTCTAAGTCTATCTTCATAGGGCATGGCTTCCAGGCCTCTCACCATTTTGGTCGCCCTCCTCTGGACTTGCTCCAGCTTGACCATGTTTTGGGTAATAGCACCCAGAACCCTCATGTGGTTTGGGAATTCTGGGATTTGTAGTCTGACAGTTAGCTTTCTCTGAGAGCAGAAGCCTGGTCCTGACGGAGTAGATGGGCTGAGGATTGTTGTCAGAAATAGGCTGAGAGGCTGGCACAGGTAAGCATGGCAACAGCTTGCTCTCAGCTCAAGGGAAAGAGTGTTCAGACAAAGGATCCAAGCTAGAGTGCCAGAGGCTTTATAGTGACAGTTGAAAGCTGATTGGCCCCTCATGTCACCTGATTACTAATCCGCCAATAAGTTGCAAGACCTCCATCTTTGCTTCTGTGGTGCCTCAGTGCAGCGGATAGAAGGCCGGCAGCGCCCTCTTGTGGTGAGTCAGTGCAGATGCAAGGTAAATGGCTGGTGGGTATTCCCATTTCAACACCTTGAGCATCTCAGGGCCCAATAACATGTTACACAGAAATCCGTCGTGGGAGAGCCCATTGTTTTTGCATTTGGGCCCCAGATGCTAGAGCAAGAGCAGTCATCTCCAGTCCCCATCTTTAATTTGTTTACTTTAGTGCTTGGCAGGTCTGTGCATTTTCTTGTGAATTTATACTCTTTCCCTTGTATCAGTGCGTTTTTGTCAATTTTTTTCGTGGTAGAAGTTGCAGCTAAGGACATGTCTGAGCCAAATAGCCAGCTTTTTGTCCTGTCCCACCCACCTTGTCCTGAGTGGCCCTTCGGGGTTGCCTGTCAGCACTTCGCTGGCCTCTCGCCCACAGTGCTCATGCCCAGTCCTTAACAGACCACACTGACCTAAGAGATTAGGCCTGTGGTCTCATTAAAGCAGAAGTGAGCTGGGAGGGAAGAAGTGGCGACAGGAGACTTCCACACACTTTTCTGATGAATTACGCAGAGCACTAATAAGCCACCGTGAATGGGATCTCATGGGCCTGGCCGTAAAGCTGGGGCAGGTAACTTATGGAGGCACTGACAGCCAACCTATAAATCAGCCTCCCTGCATTCGGCACCTTCCAGATGTGCAGGACTAGAATGTCCATTATCCCCAGCCAGTATGCCAACAAGAGAATGGGAGTTGTACTCCCATGTATCCGAAGGGTGCTGAGTGGGAGAGGCTGTGAACTTGGGCCATTTCCGCACTAGACTGTATAGTGCTATTATTCCACTGTCAACATCCTATGCAATCTTGGGGTTTCCAGGTTAGGGAGGGGCCTTTGACCCCAGGATTCCATAGGATGTTGAAAGTGGAATAATAGCACCATAACAGTCTAGTGTGGAAATGGCCTATGTTTGTTTAGACTGTTGTAAGCTGCCTTGAGTCTCAAACTGGGAAGAAGGTGGAATGTAAATGTATAATACAGGCATACCTCAGTTAACAAAGTCTCTGACATTTTACAAAGGCCTCTTTATCGGAGGCCAGCTGTCACGTCTTGGATAACTTGCACTCACACACTTCACTGAGAAGTTGAAATAGAAGTGTTTATTTGGAGCAAAATAAGCAACGCAGCCACTTTCCTGAAAAGTTGCTGAGACTTCTGCCTGCAACAGAGAGGTTGCAGCACAAGTCTACCTTACCAGGCTGAGATTTACAGGAAGGATTATTAGGTTGAAGTGTTTTGAACCTTCTGAAATTAATATATTAATAATACTAAATGCCAGAGCTTGGAAGTACCAGACCCACAAGCCACAATGGTTTGGGGATTCTGTGACCTGTTGCCTACAAAGTAAGTTTTCTGAGCTCCTCTAAATACAATAATGTTAAAATTTTGAACATGTTCAGTGCAATCAATCTTTTCAACTTACAGAACATGGGTTATCAGCTTCTGCTGATCCATGACAGTAAACAACAGTCGAATACATTATTATAATAATATATAGCATCTATACAGTGCAGGAACCAACATGGTATAGTGGTTTCAATGTTGTACTAGGACACTGGGAGACTGGAGATGCTTCCGCATGAGACTGTTATAGTGCTATGACTCCACTTGCAACATCCTATGGAATCCTGGGGTTTGCAGTTTTGGTAGGGGCCAGGCACCCCTCCCAAAACTGCAAACCCCAGGATCCAGAGGATGTTGCAAGTGGAATCATAGCACTATAAAAGCCTAGTGCGGAAATGGCCCAGGGTTCCAATCTCTGCTCAAACCCGCTGAGTGACCTTGGCCAAGTCACACTCTCTCAGCTTCAGACAAAGGCAATAGCAGCCTACTCTGAATAAATTCTGCCAAGAAAATCCTGTGATAGGGTTATCTTAGGGTTACCATAAATCAGAAATGACTTGAAGGCACACAGGAACAACAAGAACAACATATACAGTGCATTTCAATCAACCAAATCATTTTTGCAAGGTAGAAGATGTTAAATTTCAAAAACTGAGTCTCGTTTTTGGAACGAAGGTGAAATATAATTCTAATAAATAGTTTAAAATACTACCTATTTCCCAGCAGCTTTTTTTCCTTTTAGTAATGAAACCCATCCTTCCATGACCAGGGCAGTTCAGAGACATTATACTTAATTTGTTGTTCTGGGCCTTCAAGTCATTTCGGACTTATGGTGACCCTAAAATGGACCTATCACAGGATTTTCTGGAGGCTGAGAGTGTGTGATGAGCCCAAGGGCACCCAGTGAGTTTCCACAGCTGAATGTGGAATCAAAGCCTGGTCTCTCTAGTCGTAGTCCTCAGAGGCCCCTCAAACCCCAAGATTCCATAGGATGTTGAAAGTGGAATAATAGCACTATAACAGTCTAGTGAGGAAATGGCCTACGGTAGGTTCTTAAATATGCTCTGCTGAGTTTTCCAAAGTGAACATTGTGCTGGATACAGCACTCTCTACTGGTCATATGGAGAAATGTCAGAAAAGCAGACTACTTACTTCCATCCCTTTGCCTGTTGTTGTTATTAGAATCATAGAATCATAGAGTTGGAAGAGACCCCAGGGGCCATCGAGTCCAACCCCCTGCTATGCAGGAACACCCATCAAAGCATTTCCAACAGATGGCCATCCAGCCTCTGCTTAAAACCTCCAAAGAAGGAGACTCCACCACACTCCGTGGAGGCAGCAGATTCCACTGCCGGACAGTTCTGAGTGTCAGGAAATTCTTCCTGAGGTTCAAGTGGAATCTCCTTTCCTGCAGCTTGAATCCATTGCTCCTTGTCCTAGTCTCTGGAGCAGTAGAGAACAAGCCTTTTGTGTGCCTTTAAGTCATTTCCTATTTATGACGACCCTAAGATAGACCTATCACGGGGTTTTCTGGGGCTGAGAAACACGCTGAAGGTCACCCAGTGGGTTTCCATGGGTGGGTGGGGGACTAAATCCTGCTTTCAAGAGTCACAGTCCAATGGTCAAACCATTACACTGTGCTGGCTCTTGTTCCTTAAGGAATGGCAAGCTATTGCTTTGAGCTTTGACACAGTACAACCTAAAGCTAAACTTTATATTTATAAATATAAATGTATTTATATAAATAAAAATAAAATAAATTAAATATAATTATATATATATATATGCATGCTACCTTTCTCACAGAGTGAGAAAGCAAAGGCAGCTTTCAAAGAGAAGAGATGCTATCCAAGGATCTGAACTATTAATGAGAGGTTGGCCTCTTAGATCGTTTCTTCAAGTTCAGACAAAATCCAGATTTCCTACCCTATTGACACAGAAGCCACAGAAGCCATCCCAGGTCCTCTAGGTAATGGTTTCTTTCTGCAAGAATCTTCTCAGGCAATGGTATCTCTTTCTTCTGGCAATGGAATTCCATGATCTCTGCCATCAGCCATCCCAACTTTTTGTATGTAACTATGTATGTTTGGAACCCAGCATAGTGTAGTGGTTTGAGCACTGGACTACGACACTGGAGACCAAAGTTCAACCCCCATTAGCCATGGAAACCCACTGGATGACCTTCAGTGCATCACACACTCAAAAAGTAGTGATAGATAGATAGATGAGAGATAGAATACTTGCACAGGTCTCAGTAACCAGTCATGCAGATTTGAGGATTACCTATCAGGGTTATGTCCATTGATCTGATTCTAACATTTTGTAGCATAATCCTATACATGCCTACTTGGAAGGAAGCCCCTTGGCTCTAGTGGGGCTTACCCTCAAGAAAGTACATATGGGAATGCAGCCTTATCATATTATTTTGGGGGATTGTTTTCCATTACGTGCATATATCTAGATCCTGTGATGCACTGGTGGTTATAGTACCATTTTTGTTCACTTTCCATGTGGAGGAAGGTGGAAGGCTTTCAATATTTCTTACATAAGCCACTCCAATAATGGTTTCACTGATTAATGGCATCCTTCCAGGATCCCAATCAAAATGGTCCAAAGTACAACTTGTTTTATTGTCTGTTGCTTTAAAACTCATCACTATGGTCTCTGTCATGAACTAAATTCACGTACACAAATGGAACAGTGCTTAAACACTATTTATTAGGAGCACAATATGTTGTATAGGACTTCAGTGAGTGAACTGGAGGCAATTAGCAAGATTCAAACATAGGCCCTTTCCAGACGTGGGGAAGGGACCGCACAAAAACGGGACTCACCAGATTTCCTGAGCGTCTGGGTGAGTCCGTCGAGATGAAGAGCAGCGCGAGCTTGTCGCTCCGCGCTGCTCTGGCGTCCAAAACGGTGGCTTCCGGTTGGTGGAGGCTCTCCACCAATCGGAGAAGCTCGCCAGCCGAAAGCCCGCCCCCGGAAGATCTGCAGGCATACACTTGCACACTCCTGCAAATCTGCTCCAGAGCGCAGTGACAGAGCGGCACAGAGTCGCACACTCTGTGCTTTTTAAAAGCACGCTGTGCGACCAGTATCGGTCGCACAGAACTGGACTGCAGTATGGAACTACAAAAAGTAGTCCGTCCCAGTCCACTCTACAGTGCAGAAGACCTCCGTCAGAGGTCGCTCTGCACCATTTTAAAAGCCCGGTGTGGAAATGGCCATAAAATACGAAGAGTACATTTTCCCACCCGCAAGAGACCTTGAAGTCTTGGTGCAGCCTGGCTAAGCTTATCAGTGCATTCCTAGCTTTTGTTTATCTAACGGTCTCTGGTTCTCATACCTTGTTACAAGTAAGCTGCTACTTAACTCCTACTACATATCTGATTACTAAAATAGGGAGGGCTACCCGACAGTCTCTTTTACACTATACAGTTATAGCACTATGATTCCACTCTAACTGCCATAGCAACATCCTCTGGAATCCTGGGGTTTGTAGTTTGGGGAGGTACCAAAGCTCTCTGGCTGAGAATTCTAAATGTCCCTCTTCATGTAAAGGAACTGGCAAAATCACCTCTGAGTATAGTCAGCCCTCCATACCCATGGATTCTGTATCCATGGATTCAATAAACCATGGCTTGAAAATATTTGAGAAAAAATACAAAATCAAAAGCATACTTTGATTTTTCCATTTTATATAAGAAACACCATTTTACTACACCATTGTACATAATGGGGCTTGAGCATCCATGAATTTTGGTATCCATGGGGGATCCTGGAACTAAATCCTGGCAAATACCAAGGACTCACTGTATTCCTTGCCTAAGGAATGTCTATGAAATTCATAGGGTTGCTATAAGTTGACAAGTGGATTTGAAGGTCCAGACACACACACACGCACACATACACACAGTTCCTAGAGTTCCATAGGATGGAACCATGGCAGTTAAAGTGGGATCATAGAGCTGTAACTGGATAGTCTAAAATGGCCCCTATAGCTCTTTATGCATCTTCTCTTTTAGGGACTGGAAGAATTCCTAATTTCCTAAAGACAGCTGGGATAAGGTACACATAAAATTCTGCACTGAGGAAAATCAGGACCTGAGACACAGTTTTCCTTGGTATATGTCCGCTTGCGTGTATGAGAGAGTTTGGCAAGAGACAATGGTGGTCCGTTTCTCTGCCTTTTTCCGGTCCGACTGTGTAAAAAGGAAGGGAAAAATCAATGTAAAAAGAAAGGCCTCTTCCTGTCCTGTCTCTTCAGCGGTGGCGGTGGCGGTGGTCACTCAGAAGAGCTGTGCTTCAAGGGACTGGTCAACCCAGCGGTCACTTTCTCAAATAATGGCTTCATTAGATTGAAAGAAGCGGATGGTGACCCCTTTGAAATGGACTTTCTGACCCTCGGTGACCTTTCGCCCTCCTGCAGACAGCCTGTAAATCTTCTCTCAGTCCTCTCTGCTCACAGGTAACCACTATGGACAGGGCTGATTTGATATGGAGCAAACACCCAGAATGTAACTATTTTATTTAAAAAGCACATGAGGCTATTCAATTCTTACCAGCGATGTCACATTCAGAGCTTGTAAAAGTCCCTTTTCGGAGGGACTACGCCTCCCAGAATGCCCCAGTCAGCCTGGGGTATTCTGGGAGGTATAATCCCTCTGAAAAGAGATTTTTACCATCTCTGTTTACATCAATGTGTGTACAAACTCATAGTTTTATTATGGTTTATCTTTCTCCTTACTTGTACAGCAGAACATCTCAGTGGATCATGTCCCAGAGAGCACTCCTGTTCCCCACTCTTGGTGTAAAGAAAGTGGATAGAAAAATCCCTCCTTTCCCAGTATTAATATAACTTGGGTATCTTCCAAGATTGCTAGCATGTTGTTGTGGTCTGAGCCTTGGACTATAACTTTGGACACCAGGGCTCCATTCCTCGCTTGCAGTGGGTAACCTTGGGCACATCACACACTCTAGCTCCAGAAAATCCCATCATAGGTTCACCTTAGGGTTGTCATAAGTCAAAAATGACATGAATGCTCCCAAGAAGAAGAACAATCTTTCAGTGAAGTTGGCAAGCAGTATATTCCAATCATACACAAAAGGAAATGCTTCATCACGCAATGCACAATTGTTTGGTGAAGCTCAGTGAGACCCAGTGGGGTGATGGCCACCGACTAAGATGGCTTCGAACAGGGATGGACAGATATCCATGGAAGGTAACAGTGATCCTATCTATCAGGGGTCAGGAAAGATTATGGTATAGTGGTTATAATGATGGATTAGGCATTTGAAAGAACCAGTTCTAGTCCTCACCGAGCCACAAAACTCACCTGGGCTCAGTCGTTCTGCCTTTCTCTGAGCAATCTCACAGATTTGCTCTGAGGATAAACTGGGGAGGAAGAAAGCCAGGTACACCACTTTGACCGTATTGGAGGAAAAGCAGAATATAAATTCAATAATGAAGAAACACGTAGCCATCCAGATGTTGCTAGACTCCAGCTCTGATCAGCCTCAGCCAATAGCCAATGATATGATGGGTGATTGTTACCACCGTGTACTGGCCTGGCCTTTAGTGAACCAAAGGCCATTTCCATACGGGGATATAGCCCGCGCTGGGACGACCTCACCAGGAGGTCGATTACCCCACGAGGTGCACTAGGGCAGTTTGAAAAGGTGAGGTTCTACACCTCAAAGCGCCCTTGCGCGGCCTCAGGGGTGGCACCGCGTGTTTTATAAAGACCACCTTTCAAGTGGTCTTTTAAAAACAAGAGCGCACTAGCCCATCGCAACGCCCCGTGAAGAACTGCAAGTGCGTCCCTGCAGAGCTGCCTGGGGGCAGGCTTCCAGCTGGCACACTGCCCCGATTGGCGGAGCGCCGCCGGAAGCCGCTGGCCGCCATTTTGGGCGCCGCCGGATACCGCCGGGCGCTGCTGCCATGTAGAGCAGCGAACGCACGCTGTTCCCGTGGGGATGGAGCCACCCGGATTAAGGTAAGCTCCGTTCCCGCTTGCGCTGCCCCATTTCCCCGCATTTCACATCCCCCCCCGTGTGGAAAGGACCATAGATATCATTTTGATATCACAATTCGGCCCTGCTCTACCACCAGCCAAGTGTTTGTGAGGCCACCGAACAAGCGCGAAGCTAGGCATGGCTACTATTTGCTGCTCACACCAAACCAAGCCAGAGATTACCAGATCTGCTTTAGGGGACCTCCCAAAACAAACACCTTCATTACAGATGCGTGCTAAAACAAAGAGACCTCTGCCCCAAGAGGGCACCCTGGCGAGCTAAGTGCTTAACTACCGAGCTAGCCGCATCTACATACTGGCCATACTATTGTCAATTCGGATCCTAACTCAATCATGTAAATTCTGACCTTTCGGAGGCATTGTCTCCAGCCCAAAACTCATTGTTTTCGCCCAGCACCAGACTAGCCCACGGTCATTCCTTCCCCTATAAAAACCCCAGTTCCGAGAGCTCCTCGGACTGCTCGGAACGCTTGGATCTCTCACTGGAACGCTCGGACTTCACTGAACTTCCATCCCGCCTTGTTGCCGCTTCTTCTGCGAGCTCCCCTCGGCCGCCATGCCGGGTTTCTTTCTCTTCAATTGGCTCCTCCAGGACTGCAGGATTGGTGACGTATCACCCATTCCCAAAAACTCTATTTCCTATTCTAGTTAGGAGTGTGTTCGTGTTTTTCTTAATAATTGTCTAATAAATCTTAATTGCTGTTCTGAACTACCTGACTGCTCACTGACCTGACGCTGTAGACATAGGGTAAAAGATCCCCGCTAAGTTACCCTGCCTCTCATTAGCCAAGAGAGTGCTCCAGCTGATTTCCCCATTTTTGTTTATTGTTGTTTGGTTATTTGGGCGCCCCTCTGGGACCCCCAAGTCACAGGGTAACATGTATTCCCATAATACCTGGAGGGCTATATATTACACACCTACACACACACACACACACACACACACACACACACACACGGATCCCGATTCCCTGTACGTGGATATAGCATTGCACCCTAACTCAACTGAAGACTTTTATTCATGATTGCTAAAGAGATCCTGCATTTTTAAAGGCAGTGCACTAAGTGCATGGTGACACTGGTCTAGGATTCCAGAAGACCACGATTCAAATCCCCACTCACCCATGGAAACTTACTGGCAAGTCGCACTCTCTCAGCCTCAGAGGAAGGCAAGGGCAACTCCCTCTGAACAAATCTTGCCAACCAAACCCTGTGATAGGGTCACCGTAAGTTGGAAACAACTTGAAGGCAAACAACAGCAACAACAACATTGTTTGAACATGTGAAATTAAGTAGGGTTGTATTAAAATGTGGATCAAATAATTTCTGGGCTGAGGGAACCTGGATCTTCTCTTCTGTTGAAGACCACCACTTTTGCCACACCAGCTCCCAAAGGCCACTTCTGCACTACACTGTTATAGTGTGAGTATTCCACTTTCAACATCCCATGGAATCTTGAGGTTTGCAGTTTAGGAAGGGCTATTTTTGGCCTCAGTAAACTACAAACCTCAGAATTCCACAGGATGTTGAAAGTGGAATCATTGCACTATAACAGTGTAGTGCAGAAACGGCCAAACATATCTTCAACCTGCTAATCTTAAAATTTAAACTCTCAGCCCAAGAGAGCCCAGTTTCTTGCTGCTGTCTGTTTGCCCTGATCTTTGTTTACGTATCAGTGACCTTTGGCTAAAAAGCAAAAAATCAATGTTGGAGGCCAGGGTCTACCACTCTCTCACCCCTGGGGTCCCCAAGTGACCAGTGCAGTGGTCAGTATCTATAATGAATCTCAGAAGTGATTGAGGAGCTGTCAGATGGCTGTCCAGTCCCATCATGGGGTAAATAGCTTGGCATGGATGTATATTGATTTATCACAAGAGCGTTTTCATCCTATCTCTTGAGAACGGCACTCTTGGACAAGGGAGTATAGCAACCCATACTGCTCATTTACTCTGAGGCTGCTTGGACCCAGGACTTATAAAAGGCTTCCACAAACCAGTGCCCTTCAGACATTTTGGATAACTCCCATCATTTCTGACTGTGAGAAATCTGGCTAGGATTGATGAGAGCTGCAGTCTAAAACATTTTCTTTGAGGCCCCTCCCTAAACTGCAAACCCCAGGATTCCATGGGATGTTGAAAGTGGAATAATAGCACTCTTAGCAGTCTAGTGGGGAAATGGCCCAAGTTGCCTCTGACTTATGGTGACTCTTGCCATTTCTGCACTAGACTGTTATAGTGCTATAATTCCACTTGCAACATCTTCTGGAATCCTAGGGTTTGCAGTTTTGGGAGGGGCCGATGGCCCCTCCCAAAACTACAAACCCCAGGATTCCAGAAGATGTTGCAAGTGGAAT